>CM063602.1:9568259-9586171 GCA_032356905.1 Salix exigua | reverse complement strand
TATTTTTCTCGACATCTCAAATTTTAACATAATATATATAAATATGTCAAGAGACTCGTCGCAAAATTTCATCTTGATCTAACGATCGGATTAAGATATATGATTGATATTGTAAAATTATTTATTATTTTAAAAAACATTATTTGGCCAAAACAGAATGGACTAAACGAAATCAAAACGTTTTGGCTGGTATTTGACTGAAAAATCCAGACTCGGCTGGAATTTAAACCGAGATAAAAATATCTCATAAACAAAAACAATGGGAAAGAAAATCTCACATTTGTTGATATTATTTACTAAAAAAAATTAAATTTAATATATATATTAAAAATTGAGATATGCATGAATTAATTAACTCTCGTTTAGTATATGACAATCCTCAAAAACAAACACCACCTCAAAACAGAAGAGAAACCCTAGTTGCCACTTACCGCCACTATATAATGAAAGCGGCTCTTAAGGTGGCCTCAAATTTGGCAGAATGCAGATCTTTGTGAAAACCCTAACTGGCAAGACCATCACTCTTGAGGTCGAATCTAGTGATACTATTGACAATGTCAAGGCCAAAATCCAGGATAAGGAAGGAATCTCCCTGATCAGCAGAGACTGATCTTTGCTGGGAAGCAGCTGGAAGATGGACGTACTCTTGCTGATTACAATATCCAGAAGGGTTAGTTTCTTGAATAACAAGCTTAAATTTTTTGTTGGGGTTAGTAGTTGAAAAGTTTGTGCTTTAGTCTAGTTGAGTTCTTGCTTATTCGCAATCATGGTAAAACTGAAGTTTTGTGATTCAAGGGCTGATTTAGCTGTAGATTTGTGGTTGTCATGGCCATATTTGGGAGAGTTTTAATGGTAAAAGATAAAGGTTTGCAATTATGTTTCATTAAAATCTTTGTTGAAAATATAATTGAAATGAAACAACAGTCAATTTGATTTTGTTTCATTTACCTTTCATTTGCAATTCAAAGAGTGGACTCTTGTTGAATAATTATGGTTATGATGATTGTATTGTATAGAATCTTAATGATAAAAAGAACAGTTTATAGCTTTGCCAAAAAAGTATAAAAACTCTTAGATGGGCTTGGTGTTTTTATTAATTTGGATTTTGGCCTTTTCTAAATTATCTTTAAATGAACCTTTTGTGATTCAATAGATGTAATTCCGCTGATTTATTATAATTTTAACTGTCATATCGTAGAAATCTTAAGGATTGGTTGAAAAAAGTGACCTTGTCATATAACATTGCATTATATAAATACATGTGAAATATTGTGATGAAAGGCTCTTAACTTGATGGGTTTTTTTTCTCCTAGACCAATCAAATGAATGTGAATATGGTCCATAATTGGACACGTGTTTTGTGTGATGATGCTGTAATGGCTGTTTGAAATCTTTTTATTCGTGCAGAGTCAACACTGCATCTGGTTCTGAGGCTTCGAGGTGGCATTATTGAGCCATCTTTGATGGCTTTGGCCAGGAAATATAACCAGGAAAAGATGATTTGCCGCAAGTAAGTTCAATTGTCCTAAAACTCTTCATTTGTTTCTACACTAACAATGTTGATCATTCACTAGAAGTCATTATACATCTAAACAATTTCCCATTCAAGAAACCAAACAACTTGAATGCGTGGCCATTTTAAGTAGTGAACAAACATGAGAAAAATTTCCTAAGAAGCTCAGTGCATCTTAACCGTAATTACGCATGCAGCATGTTAAGCAGCTGTGGTATTGGATGTCTTGGCCTCAGAATTTATCCTTATGTGCGGATCTGTATAATGCATATTGTATTTTGTCTTGATAGCAGGCATAATTCTGACCGATGAATAATTTGCTGTACAGGTGCTATGCTCGCCTCCATCCTCGTGCTGTCAACTGCAGGAAGAAGAAGTGTGGCCACAGCAACCAGGTAAATCATCTCAGCAACAATTGTCAAATGCCTCGTATGCTTATATTTTAGTACTACACAGCTCCTCTACTTTTATACTAAAAACACCCATTATCTCGTTTTGCCTTGCAGTTGAGGCCAAAGAAGAAGATTAAGTAGACTGTTGATCAGGAGGTGTGGATCCTGTATTTTCAATTAGGTTATTGGATGTTCATCTTTGATTATGGTGGTATCAAACATTTTTCTGGTCAGGGTTCATGAATTTCATGTTTGTAGCTAGATTGATGCTACAATACATTTATTAATATTTGGTTTAAGAATATTTTTGTACTGATCTTTTGTTTGAATGCGTGCTCCTAGCTCGACACAAATAATTTTAGATAATGTGGCCGGTATCACTTAATCTGATAAAAGGGAATGTTCTGTATGATTATAGAAATAATTTTAGATAATGTGGCCGGTATCACTTAATCTGATAAAAGGGAATGTTCTGTATGATTATAGAAAATGAAATTCAGGTGACTTGTTTTTTTAGCTACTTGGTCATTGAGATCTGAGTTCCATCAGAAAAACGATAGCTCTGTATGGATCATAGCCGGCAGCAGCAGCTTTTATCCATTCCAGCTTCCAAATTTTTGTGTTTGTTAATGTTCAACACCGGTTTGATACACTTTCTTATTGTTAACTAAGTGATGAAGCTTTCGATAAGAACTAGACCGGTTCATTGCTTGGCCACGAATACAATTTATTCAGCATTGCTGAGCCACCAAGCAGGATTTTTTTTATGACAAGCTAAATCTAAAGTTCAATGAAAGAGTTCTTCCACGGGATTTTCATGAGTGACTAATCCTGAGCCGCCATCCCTGTATGCTTTTAGTCAAAAGAATGTTTTTAATGTATGAAGTCTCAAAATCAGAATTCTCTCCACTGTACAGATTTTCTTAAGAACAAATATGGGCATGGAGGTTCAAACTAGACCATCTACTCCAAGATCACTCATCTTCTCTAGCTTTATGGGAACTGCTCTAATTCCGGGTGCTGGTCGAAGTACAAAACAAGATCATCTTAGCCTGATTTAAGAAAATTCGTGCAGTGAATGCCCAACAAAGCATCCAACTAATGATCGAATGAGAGTTTTAATTTTTATTTATAATGATCTTCTCTTTGATCTAAACATAATACAATAAACCATAAAAGTTTGTGCTATTCCATCCCCATCCATGTAATCTATTAATAGCCGATCCGCATAATCCTTCAATTTCTGCAAGTCCAGCGGCATGAAATCCTTGTTAGCAGCCACTGATTGAGTTTTAATAGGAAAAATACTGAATTGTAGCATCAGGATTTTTAATGATCTTGTTAACACAAATTGGACTCGATTCAACTTCCCATCTCTCTCTCTCTCTCTCTCGACACACACTACCCTACCATGCACAAATCAGTATCTCCATTGAACTACTCTATCATGCACAAATCATTATCTCCATTGAACTACCCTTCCATGCACAAATCGTATTTCATTCTTTCTTATTAGAATTACAGTTGTTCTCTACAACTTGTCTAATTATCACTATGGCAAGTGGTGCGCAAGCTTCGAATTTGCTTCCTGGCTACAAATTTTGCCCTAATGATTATGATCTAATAGTTCATTACTTGAAGAAAAAAATTCTGGGTCAACAATTTCCTGTTGATGTTATTCCCACCACTGATGTATATGCATCAAGCCTCGACATGGTTGTCAAAATCGAGATTTTGACACGAATCGGAAAGGGTTCAGAAAAATCGGATCGTAAAATCGGATCGTAAAATCGTAGAAAGATCGTACCCGAAATGTCCGTACAAAAATCGTAAAATCACCGCTAAAATCGTAAAATCACAGCTAAAATATTTCTGAATACAAAATAGCATAATTATGGACATAAAACTTAACTAGTTTAGGTTCATACATGATGTGAAATAACTTCAAAACACATTACAAAATAATTATGTCCCAAAAAATTCATAAATTAAAAATTAACAAATTTAAAACAAATCTTCAGCTGGTGTACAATGTAAACTAAAATCAGCTTCAGTTTCACCCCCTCACTATGTCATGAACATGTATTTTGAGACAACAAAAGGAAGTAAATTTGGACCAATATAACAGGACAGACAGGGTACCAATAATAGGTGAGAAATATAACTCAAACTTCTAACCACAAAACACAAAGATCAACACACTCATCAGTAAACAAACAGCACAAGTATGGAATTCTCCACATGCTACAAAGTCAACAGTAGTCATTGCCAAAGACTCAATCATGCGAGGTTGAATAACATCTTTCCCAATGCCATGGCCAAGCCTTCCACGGTTCCACCAGATTCTTCACCCCATGTAAAAACTTCACCCTGCCTTGTGACCATTGCAGCATGTCTGAATCCACAGGCAATATGATGCACATCTAAAACTACATTAGATTCTAAGGGCCTGGGAAGAAGCACATCAGCTCTAGTGCTCAAATATGTGGACCTGTGGATATGTTCTTCATGATAAGATCCCTCTGAATATGTGGACCAATCCTCGTATCCTTGCCAACAGCATAGGAAACCTCGGCAACATCAGCCCCGGTTGCCTCGCAGAGTGCTGACATGGCATTAACAGAGGAAATCCTTTGGGCCAAAAAGGCATTGACAGCAAGCTTGGACAGCTCTACCGACCAAACGTTGGTGGTTAGGATGCGGTCTTCTGGAACCCAGTGAGCATAGACGGCCTTCAATGCCTGGATCGCCTTCTGGCCTTCCGGGGTTTCCCTCCCTCCGATGAGAACACGATCAGGTTGAAACAGATCACCGATCGCAGTTCCTTCTGCAAGGAATTCAGGGTTTGAGAGGATCTGGAATTTGATCCCCTTGCTATTGTGGGTCAAAATCTTTTCAATTGCCTCTGCCAGAGTGAAATTGAAGAAATGAAGATGAAAAAAGATGAAAAAAGGGGACGATCAAAGATGATTATGAAATCGTGCAAGCAGCCAGGCAGAGAAATGAAGAAATGAAGATTTAAAAAGGGAACGGTCGAAGAAGAACAGTAAACTCGTAGACTCGGACCGGTCCGGTCCGAACTCGCGAGTCAACCCGATTTTGACCGAGTTTGACCGAGTTTGACCGGTCCGGTTTTTCTTTCCGGTTTAACTCGTTTCGCTGAGCCAACTCGCAAACTCGTCCGAGTTTGCGAGTTGACTCGCGATTTTAACAACATTGAGCCCTGATAAACTCCCCTTAGGTTTGTCTCTTCCCTTTTTTTTTCAATTTGTTTTTTTTTTGACACATGAACATCTTTTTTGTCCAACGTTTCCTCCATTATACCACATGCTTCGACTCTTAGTTGCAACATCAGAATTGATGCAGCCGAATCTAAGGAATAGAAATTTTCAAAAGGGATCATAGAATTTTCTTTTAATAGTCTGTTTCAAAACAGGATTAGAATCTCGAGAAAAAAAAATGGTCTAAAGTTATGAATCTTTATCGTAAACAAGTTATTTGACATGACCATAACTCTACTCGGGTCACCTAGGTGAAATATATACAGTAGGTCATCCGGATGATGCGAACACTGTTCACCTCCATGTATGAACTCTACACTATTTGCACTACATGATAAAGTTATATACTTCAAAATCTTACTTTTGTAATTACCCTGTAGATGATTTCAAATTCGGGGTGGCCAATGAGTGGTTTTTCTTTTCGACCAGGAGCAAAGACGATGACGTTATCTTAACAGAGAATGGCTATTATGCAACTGACCCTGAAGGCACAGATCAGATCAGGTGGATGGATAAAATTGTTGGTTATGTAAAGACTCTGAATTTCTATCAAGGAAGCCCACCCGAAGGAACTGAAACTGACTGGATGGTTGAAGAATTCAGCGTTAATCCTGAGTTTGTTCCAATCAACAAAGATGACCATAGCACTCAAGAAAAGGTGATGTAATTCACAGCAATGCTTCTGTTTTAGGAATCACACTTTGTCTTATGATAATTTATGTTGTTGATGTTTAGATAGCCAACGTTGTTGTATGCAAAATTTCGCGAGGACAAATTGAACTGGCATGGGATGAGCAGCTCGAGTAAGAAGAAGAAACAAAGAAGCACAGGGGAGGAAAATTTGGAATCCCAGCAAGCTTGTTAAAGGAAGGCTCTCCAATTAGTTTAGTAACAACCTTATTTTCGATTACATTGTTCCAATGCTGCAGCATTTTGGCAGTAGTTTCTTCCCATGTCTGATGTAAAGAAACTGTTGTCCGTTGCATGTCATCAACCTTTTTTATTTTTGGAAACTTATTTGGTTAATCTCTGGATGGACTGGCCATTAGCCTGCCTGCAAGCATTGATTGTTGGCAAACAGATGGTATTTCATAAAAGTTACAACTAGAACTTTTGCTCTTGGTGCCTGAAGCTTTCCTGTTACAACATTTCAACACAATTTTCTGAGATACATAACGATACACCCTTTCCTATTTCTTAGTGTACTATTCGAGTTTATATCACATTTCCGTATGGTGTCAAAAAAGTGTTTTTAACAACCTTTTTATATTATATTTCCGTATCGTATCGTGTCAAAAAAACATTTTTAACAACCTTAATTATAGGCATTCGGTCAAATCCAATTTGGCCTCTGGGAGTGCGTTTAGACTGGATGACATGTTGATAGAAAGAAACTGGAGGCATGTAGATTCTTTGAAACTGCCAGTTAGTCTTATATCCTTGATACTACAGTTGAGTCACTATGTCCTCCTTCGAATTTTTTTCCCCTGTGGCATTCAGCAACTAGATTGGGCCTGCGCACTCTGTGCAATTTAACAATTATGGCTACTTGGTCAGATTCTTGAGGCGTGAACCCATTCAGAGACATTATTGGCTTTTATATACCAAACTACGTCCCCATTACCCTGTAAATTTGGTTCATCTCCTTTCAAATATTTCCAGCAAGGTAGGGATAGCCTGACGATTGAGATTGGAGGCTCTGGCATATCCCAAGGCTGCTGATGTTGATGCCAAGGCAACTGAAGCAGTCTTGCATTCAGATTTCAGATAATTGGAAATTGTAGGGGTTATAACAATTTCTCTCAAAATATGTGCTCCGGAATGAATTGGACAATCTTCTATCAATCATTAAAATATGCATGTTCATTGAAAATAAAGAAGAACACTAAGAAAAACAAATCTTGTTCAGTTGTAATTATCAACATCAGCATCCTCAGATGAGGAGATGCAGCTTCTTGTTTGGTTCTCTTTGCAACCCATGCCAGCTTTCCCTCATGTTTTAAGTGCTAATAACAGAGGATTTCTACCTGGTTTTCGACTTCTGCCTTGTCCACACCTTTAATTTTTGTCACAAGGATTTCCAGTACATTGATTTTTTAATCCCCAAGTCATCTGTGGTTACTCATGATTTGGTCATAGAATTCCTTTTAAGGAAAATTTAAAAAAACAAACGTGAGGTTCAATACAATGCTTACCTTGTCTGAAAAATGTTTTGGATCATTTTCTGAGGAGACTCGCTTGCTGCGTATTCCAATTGAAGCAACTCGTCTGAACTCAAGCGCCAACCAAGGGCACCCAAGTTTTCCTCTGCTTGTTTTACTGTCTTAATTCCAGGAATTGGAATAGCACCTTTGCAGATGCACCAGTTTATAGCAACCTGCTAACATAATATCCTAAATTAGTAACACATCGTTGCTTTGGAATGTCTGCCGCTAAAAGCCAGATGAACTCAACTGACAGAAAAACATCTGGAACTACAATATATGCCTGTTTTAAGAGACTTAAGAGGCATTGGTTACTTAAAAATAAGAAGCTTGTGGATCACGTTCTTATCTCATCATTTTCTTTTTCATTTGTGCTCTCAACAACATGTGTACTGCTGAAACTTGAAAACAAAGCAAGATTATCTTGATTTAATAATGCATTGGATTCTGGCCTTCTCTGAACTAAAGAAGTTCATGCTTCGTAAATTTGCACAGATATTATCCTCTACCCATAGCTTACTCACTAATGGTCTTTCAGAAAAGAAACAATAGATGGACTGTAAATTTCTCAATAGGCACAAACAAGAAGCAACAATAGAAAAATGAACTTCACCTGTGGCAGAGTTTTACCCCTTCTCTGTGCAATTTCTCCTAGGGAATTCAACAAAGGTTCCAGTCCTGGAAGAATTTGCCTGAATAAGAAGGCCCTACAGAAGAAAAGATCACTATTATGAGCAAGCAGTCAATAAGCAATGACGAAGCAACCTCCTCTCATCACACATTTAAAGTAGCAAGTTCACAAATCTCAGTACCGAGGCCCAAGTGGAAGTCTGGACGATGTATATTTCCCGGTAAGCATTCCGAGTCCTAAAGGACTATAAGCAATCAACCGGATTCCCAGAGAATCACAAACCTTCTTGATCTCCATCTGATCTTCTCCCATGCTTAGCAAAGAAAATTGTACCTAGTGGTTGGTTTCGTGACAATATGAGCTTGATGGTGCTATATATAGATGAAAAACTTGCTGTTTAGTGCAGCTAACCTGCACTTCTAAAGATCATGACATTTTGTGCGTGTAAGTACCTGTGCTGAGCAAAGGGGCACTCCACGGGCTTTAAGGTAATGATGGATCTTTATGAGCTGCTTTGGGCCATAATTGCTCACTCCAACAGCACGAACTAAACCCTAAATAACACCTTTGAAGAGTTTAACCATTTGGATTTACAAAGGAAATCTCGCAGATCAAGAAATTATAGGGAAACTTGTGTGTATGAAAAAACCAAAGAAAGGAAAAATTGATACTTAATGTTGATGAAAATGGGTAAAAAGGAAAGAAAGATATATTTTTATCATCTCTTCTTTATAATTTGAGCAGTTAAAAAGCAAGTTCTTTCGCAAATATTAGTTCTGAATGAAGGTTTATGCATATCGTGTGATGATTATTAGTAATGTCCATGTCTTGCATATGGACTAAAACTTTTTTTTTCTATATTATTCAGATTTCAAATGCAATACTGGCCAGATTCCTGCAAGTCAACACGCATATCTAGTAGCTGAAATCCTTTGATAATAAGTAATGGTAACCTGCTCATACATTGCAACTAAACCATCCCAGAGAGCTAGCTCTTGTGGAGGAGCATAGTTTGCAGTAGACCAGTGTAATTGACCTATGCCTATCTGCTCAACCTGCAGCCTCTCCAAGGACGCCCTGAAAAACCATTCAAAGCCATTTCAATTTTCAGTTCATATTGAACATGATAAAGCTAAATGTCTTCAGGACAGAATGCAGTAAAGTTTTTGAAAAACAAAAGAGAGAAAGCACGCACACAACTACATGAGAAAGAAAATAGAATAGGTAAGAGATGTTTACTTGCAAGCTTTCACGAACTGCCCCGGTGTCAGGCGCCAAGGGTATGCTGCAAACTTTGTAGCAATCACAATGTCATTTCGCATCTGTTTTCCTGAGAATTAAGGCATAAATGCAATTAGTGAAGAATTTGTGACACCCAAAACACAATCTTTCCCTATCTTTTTGCAGGGATGACACTCACGAAGGGGGCAATAGTTAAGATTTAGCAGTATTTGTTCATTAAGTCCAGAGAATCAAGTGGATACCAACCTGTAATGAAGTAAATGAAACCACGAAAATACCAACCTGGAAATTCTTGTATGAACTTGCCAAGAAGCTTTTCACTCTTGCCATTTAACCTGCCAGTCCCATAAGAATCAGCAGTATCAAAAAGATTGATACCATTCTCAACAGCCAGGTTAAAAGTTTGCTGGAGATCAGTGTCCATCGATTCTCGGTACCCCCATAAAAGCTGGTTGCCCCAAGCCCATGTCCCAAAACCCATCGGAGAGACAGTCAGTGGGCCCATCTTCACCTTCTGCCAAGGCCAGAATGGAGGGAATTTGAGTGGCTTGAAAGGCAAAGATGGAAGGGAAGATTGGTTTGAAGAATTGAAACAGCTGAGATAGGCTGTTGGAGTGGAAATCGAGAATGCCATGTTGCTCTCTTTAGGCTGCTTTCTTGCAGAGATCAGTAGCAAGAAGGGAAGAAGGAACAGTTTGAAGAGTTGTGTAATAGGTGGTTGCTAGCTTCGTTTTGTGGTCATGATTCAATGTTGAGCTCTTTCATTGCACATTTTGATAATCTGTGTTTGTGGATATATATATATATATATTATATATATATATTAACTTGTGAGTTGTTGAGTCAATTAATTAATTAATTAAAATAACATTGTTTATATATATACTAGCAAAATAACCCGCGCGGTGCTGCGGGTATTCATGTATATATAATATTTTGTAATTGTACGCATTTAAAAGTTATTGTCCAGTACATAAAAGGGTTTGTTGCGTAAAGATCAGTTACATTATATATAATATCTATGTAACGCGCAACAAAATAGTACAAAAGGTTGTTAATTATACAATTTATATACTACTGCAAAATGTTGGGATGTTGATGTGTAGAACGATGTTAAAATCCCTCCTCAAAATGTGAATTTTTGCTTCTTGCTAATCTTCCTGCGTTATTTGGAAAAACTTGTAATGAATTTCATGAATTTGAATAGCATCCCTCCTCAAAATGTGAATTTTTGCTTCTTGCTAATCTTCCTACGTTATTTGGAAAAACTTGTAATAAATTTCATGAATTTGAATAGCAGAAACAATAATCATTAAAAAGTAAATATTGTGAAATAAGTGGTGTTTAAAATAACCTCTGATGAGGGAGATAGGTTGATCCTTTTCTTTTTAGTTGTTGGCTCATCGTCTTCATCGAAAATTATTGCTTTTTGCTTGAGACGACTGCAAAATAGCAAAAATGATGTGAGGAACTTAATGATATGAAATTATTATGCAATGATTAAGAGTATGAAATTTGATTATTTAAAAAAATTTAAATTAAAGAAAACTTACAGATTTTTTGTTTTGGAACCAGTGAAGTCTAAAGCTTTTTTAGTCGTAGGATGGTAATTGTCTTCGTTAATAGAATTTGTATGAAAGAATAAAATTGGAAAACAGGAGAATGGAAAACAACAGAGTAATGAAAAGAGAAAAACATATTGAAGAGACAAACCTGATCGATAGCGTAGCAAGGTTTGAAGAGATAAAAATAAGAGGAGCAGCGCAAATTGCTGTAAACAATAAATGAATCCTTTAAGTACACATGGTCAAAATCATAACCAAGTAAACATGCTAAAATATGTAAACATATAAAGGAATAAGATTGTAAAATGAACAAAAATCATAACCAAAATCATAACTTGTTTGTAATAAAGGAATAAGTAATTCATAAATGAACATATATCTTTTTTACAACATTCAATCCTTTAAGTTATTCTTTTATGTTGCTTAAATATATAAATTGTCATATGGAGCATTTCTAGTTTCATGAGATGTAGTACTCTTGGATTGCAAAGTTTTAAATTTATCCCATGAAATTGACTTTAGAACTTGGGGAAAAATAGTGATAGGTTTTCAATCTATAGAAACACTTCTTTTGAAATCCTTTTCCTTTTTTATATAATCCATTTTATTGTTAAGATTGTAAAATGATTATAGTATTTTTTTGTTATCTTAAGTATTGGATTTTTAAGCAAACCTCCAACCAAAGTACTCATCCATGTTTTGATTGATATAATCTGTAGTTTGTATATAGCATTTGAATATTTCATTAGACAAATAACCAAAAATTTCTAGAGACTGTAGGTTGACCTGAAACTTTAAATACTCATAAGGTCAATAGTTTTCTTCAGTTTGGAACTTTCTATTGTCCTTTTTTTATACTTCTTCGTTGCTAGGATTTACACACACACACACATATATATACACATGTATGTATATTTATATATTTATATATATTATTGTTTTTATATTTTTGAATTTTTTTTATGTATTGATATAAAAATAAATTTTAAAAAAATATTATTCAAATGCAATGTCAATATTAAATAGACAGTAATAATGTGCTTGGGCAATATCCTACCAACCAGAGAGTGATGGTCCCATGATGCCAGAATTACAATTTCATATTAATTTTTAATAAATAAATAAGGAGGTACAACACTTTTAGGAGTTAATTTTTAATATAAAAAATTTAATATATTATTTAATTTTTGGAGACCTTTCTTCATAATTATCTATTTTCAAATTCATATTCGAATACAAATCTGCACTCAATCTTCTTATGACATTCTCCAACCTGTCCTGAAGGATTTTTATAAATAAATAATAATATTTATAGTATTCAGTAGAGAACAATGGTGATTATGGAAAAAAAAGTTTTTTTAAAAACTAAATTATCGTATTGTTTATATATATCTTCTTACAAGCCGATGGTGTTCTCCAACCTGTCCTGAAGGATTTTTATAAATAAATAATAATATTTATAGTATTTAGTAGAAAACAATGGTGAAATAAATTGTGGCCTTGTTTATATATATGTATATCGTATGTGTTGTATCATAGGTTATTTAAAAATATGTGAGTTTAATTGTCTGTAATAACTTGAAGAGACAAAATTCAATTTATATTTATAGGAGTAGGACAATCCTGGATTTCATTCTTAGTGATCCAGTTTACTGATCCGAGACTAATGGGGAAAAATTAAATTTATATTCATTCTCATAATGGTCGGCAAAAATTCCATATGAACGAAAAAACCACCTATAAAACCGGCATGCCAAGACCCAATTCTCGATCATCTAGTTTTATCCTTTAGTTTAGAAGCAAGTATCTATTTTCCAAGCTACGAGGCAAGGCAATCAATCGAGCGAGAAAAGTAAATTTTGATTCACTTGCTTTTGTGGTTCTTATGGCTGTAATTTCTTAAGCTTATTTTTTTTATTAGGTGTTTAGTATTGTTTGGAAGATTTATTGACAAAAGTTTCAAGATAATGGACAAAATCAAGTTTATCGAATCCATCTATTCAAGTCGAAGCTCATGATGTCGACATGGGAAGTGGCAAACCAAAAAGAAAGAGTGCATTGGCAGAGAATAAGAGACATGCATAACAGAGCTAATCAAACATAATCTCCTTCATCTAAGGAGTTTTCAATTCAAAGCAACAAAATCAAAATAAATAACATTAAGGTAATGAATCAGCTATACATGTCCTACATAAGTTTCAAGATACTGGACAAAATCATTGGGTAATCGTGGAGAAAAATGGAATGAGATGCTTAATGAATTGTGCTCTGATAAGAGAGCTTGTAATTCATGGGAATTCAGACCAAGTTTATCGAACCCATCTATTCAAGCTGAAGCTCATGATGCTGACATGGGAAGTGGCAGACCAAAAAGGAAGAGTGCATTGGCTGAGAATAAGAGACATGAATAACAAACCTAATCAAACATAATCTCCTTCATCTAAGGAGTTTTCAATTCAAAGCAGTAAAATCAAAATAAATAACATTAAGGTAATAAATCAACTATACATGTCCTACATAAGTTTTCAATTCAAAGAAGTAAAATCAAAATAAATAAAATTAAGGTAATGATGTCATAGATAAACATCAATAAGAAAAACAGGTAACCTGCGCCTAACATTGTTGCAGACTTGGAGCCACACATTTAACAAAACCTATCCTATTTAAGTTTCGGGGTTCAGATTTTCCATCTCAACATAGTAAACCATGCTGGATTTAACAATTATACACTGAAATCAAACTCAACTAAAGCTATAAAAGTTAATGGAAAAGAAAACACTTGAATCAACAGATTCTTGGCACCTCCAGATTTTCTAACTCAGCATACTATACCATGCTAGGTTAAACAATTATAAACTGAAATCAAACCTTGACCTTGAAGTTTGACAACCTAACATTGCTGGAATAATCCTGGATACTTTCCTTGTTTCTTTCTATCAACAAACATGAAGAGATTCAAATGCACCACACATTTCCATACGAAATTAACATCACTAAATGCATCACCTTAAATCTTCTGCACCTTTTATATCCAACAGGGGCAATGCAACAATACTCTTTATTGACAAAGAGTATAGTTAAATAGATAAAGATTATTGTAAGTACAAATTCGCAAAAACCAAGGACATCAGCATTGTGAAGAAACATTTAAAAAATAGCAATCAAACATTTAAATGAGATATTTAAAGTAGTCACTAAATGCATCACCTTAAATCTTCTGTACCTTTTATATCCAACAGGGGCAATGCAACAATACTCTTTATTGACAAAGAGTAGAGTTAAATAGATAAAGATTATTGTAAGTACAAATTCCCAAAAACCAAGGACATCAGCATTGTGAAAAAACATTTAAAAAATAGCAATCAAACATTTAAATGAGATATTTAAAGTGGTCTGCTGTAAAATTCTGTAGGTGAACCTTGCAAACCTTTTGTTTTTCATCAAGGCTTAATAGTTGCTAATATAACCTTTTATGAACCAGTCAATATCAAACAAAGTTTATACTTTTCCAGCATTTACATTTCTAATATCTCTATTAAATACCTGAAACTTTAATAACTTTCTCTTCCCCAACACACATAGACAAACACACTCCTGCCACAACAACAGAAACAGACCAAATGCAGGAAGATCCTAATTCAAATCCTTATTCATGCAGGAGAATCCCAATCAAAATCTCTGCTCATGTAAAAATCAGATCCACAACACAAACACAGTATAATGAACATAACCCGAAATCTAACCAATGCAAAATGAACTCATAACTCCACTTTCAGTCAACCTCTAATCAATTACATTTAAGAGGAGCAATTGGTTAATGAATTGTGCTTTGATAAGAGAGCTTGTAATTCATGGGAATTCAGACCAAGTTTATTGAACCCATCTATTCAAGTCGAAGCTCATGATGTCGACATGGGAAGTGGCGGACCAAAAGGAAGAGTGCATTGTCCGAGAATAAGAGACATGAATAACAAACCTAATCAAACATAATCTCCTTCATCTAAGGAGTTTTCAATTCAAAGCGAGTAAAATCAAAATAAATAACATTACGGTAATGAATCACTATAGATGTCCTACATAAGTTTTCAATTCAAAGAAGTAAAATCAAAATAAATAAAATTAAGGTAATGATGTCATAGATAAACATAGTAAACCATGTTGGATTTAACAATTATACACTGAAATCAAACTCAACTAAAGCTATAAAAGTTAATGGAAAAGAAAACACTTGAATCAACAGATTCTTGGCACCTCCAGATTTTCTAACTCAGCATACTATACCATGCTAGGTTCAACAATTATAAACTGAAATCAAACCTTGACCTTGAAGTTTGACAACCTAACATTGCTGGAATAATCCTGGATACTTCCCTTGTTTCTTTCTATCAACAAACATGAAGAGATTCAAATGCACCACACATTTCCATACTGAAATTAACATCACTTTATATTAATTATATTTTTATCCTTAATATCTAAATTTATTTATTATGTAGTCACACTTTATGGATCATCATATTTCTATTTCTAGACAATAAGTTTTATGTGTTTGGCCCATTAATATGTAAGGATAGAACTTCTAGGGTGATCTATGGAAAAATTTAGGGGTTTTGTCTAGCAAGTTTAACTACTAAATTAAAGACTTTATATTTGTAAATTTCTTTCTCATCTTTATTTAACTCAAATAACTCATTTGAAAGCTTTCTCCCTTTGACCACTAATACCCATCAGTCTGAGAAAAAACATCAAGAAGAGTCTATGCTATATTGTATCTATTTTTTCTCTCAATCACTCGAATGATACAAAGATTTTAACATCAGAAACAAACCAAATGCAGGAGGATCCTAATTCAAAACCTTATTCATGCAGGAGGATCCTAATCAAAATCCCTGCTCATGTAAAAATCACATCCACAACACAAACACAGCATAATCCTAAATCAGCAACCAATTCCATTAGCATTACAGCCAATAAAAACCAATGAAGCCAATTCCTTATCTCTTGTTCTACTTTACTATAGACCCGAGAAATCAACATTCTTAAGATGGTTTGTTTTGTTCATAATCACCACACATAACCCCATTCACATAGCAATGAGGAGTTTGTTTTGTTTATGGTTTAAGATGATGGAAAACAAAAAAAAAATGCAAGATTATCTTATCACAACAAAACAGAAAACAAATCATCAAACAAATAGCTAAAACAATGAACAACTAACCTCAAATGTTGCAGGAGTAAGATCAAGGGTGTTGGGTAAACTGGAAAGGAAAACGTGACAATTAGTAGGGAAGGACTGAATAGAAAAGCAAGGAGGAAGAGAAAAAGCCAGATAGAAGAAGTTTAGTTCTTGTTTTGCAGATAAAGCACGAAATATATAGAACACATAATTGAGAAAAGAAGTCTGTAGAATAATCCCGTAGTCCACTGGAGCACCGCCTCAGACAGTAGAAGTTAAAATAATATCATATAAGTCGCCAACTTTACACGTAAATGCATTAAATACGAAATGACAAATCGCTAAAACAATCAATTAAAGTGAAGTAACTAAAACACAACAGGTGAAAGCATAATATTTTTAACGCAACTAAACAATGCAAATTGAACCGAAAATGCAAACAGAAAATGCAAAACAGAACAAAACAGAAAATGCAAGCAGAAGAGAACAATGCAAATTGCAAGTAACGTAAGCAGCAAACCATAATAAGAACAAAAACAAAAAGAAACTGTTTCGAACTATGTTGAACCGAACCGAGACCAAAACCCAATTGAACCGTAACCATGAGCTAATTAAAGACCCAATCAAACCATAAATCAATTAAACCAATAACCCACAACCCAACACATACAATCAACAAAACCCAATCAACCCGAACTCAACCCAGCAACATTCACAGAATTTAGCAAAAAAATAATGGAAAAACCAAATCAATTGCAATCCAATAAATGCAATAAACGAACACCCATTCCAGATAAAGTATAAATCGACAGAGAAGATGCAAGAAAAACACAAAAATAAATAGAACCCATCAACACATAGAGAGAACCGACGAAGAACCAAAAATGGACGAAAAAAATGGCTACAATCTTACCTCATCGAGTCGCAGATAGAAGCAACGAACCAACGACTTGCCAACCCAAACCGACCGAAATCAACCCATCAACCCCTACAAACGACCGATCAACGACCACAATGAAATGAACGACGCACCCTCTCTCGCACGGCTAAAGCAAAGGAAAGTTGAAAAGTAATTGGCAAAAGGACCCGACGCAAAAGAGAGTGGAAAAGCTTTCATTAAGGACAAAAGCGTCTACCCATTGCTACAATCTACAGTACCATTGAGTGTTTGTATACGAGTGGCGACTACTGATATTTTCACAACAACATTTAGATAGTAGTTTAATTGACATGATCCGGTTAAGTCTTGAATCACTAAGAGTTAGTGGCCTTGAATGATAATAAGAAGAAAAAAAATACTAATGGAATTTTTCATTATTCTATTTTTTTATTTTACATAAATGTTAAAAAAAACAAATGTGATCTCTTCAATTACTGCAATTTTCGTGTTAATTTAGAGCATGTGTACAATTAAAAAGTTATTAAATATACTAGAAATTATATTTCGTGCTGTCTCATAAAAATATAGGATCTATTAAAATAATTCATGAATTTTATTAAATACAAATCATGGTTTCCTTACCTTGAATAGTTCCTCGTATATACAATTATGAAGATATGTTCTCCCTTTCCCTTTTATGAAAAAAAGATAAAATTAATTGGAAATGGAAAGAGGGGTCGAATCTTAAGAAATCGTGAATGCAAGGGCGGATTCAGAATATTAATAAAATAAAGGTTAAAGGACCACATTAAACAAAATATAAAAACAAAATAGAATGTGAAAAGTGACAGCTGTGGGATTTGAACCCACGCCCTTTCGGACCAGAGCCTAAATCTGGCGCCTTAGACCACTCGGCCAAACTGTCATTTGTGAAACGATAACTGTACTTATAATATAAAACTATCAATGTTGTATTCAATGGATTTCACGAATTTTTATTTTCTTTGATCAGATTTTAGAATAAAATA
>CM063602.1:9417309-9567759 GCA_032356905.1 Salix exigua | reverse complement strand
GCTTCAATTTTATGGGTAACACACTTTTACCCAAGCTTGATTGGATTTGGTTTTCGGGTGGGTGTTAGCCTTGAATTGTCGGACAAATTGATCCGAACTCGACTAGCCCCATTTTAATGGGTATTAGCATTTTATATCTAACCTTTTTCATATCCGAGCACTTTTTAGCTGGTATTAGGCTTCAATTTTATGGGTAACCCACTTTTCCCCGAAGCATGATTGAACTTGGTTTTTGGGTGGGTGTTAGCTTTCGATTTTCGGACAAATTTATCCTAAATCGACTAGCCCCATTTTAATGGGTGTAAGCATTATATTACAAACCTTGTTCATATCCAATCCCTTTATAGGTGCTATTAAGCTTCAATGTTATGCGTAACATAATTTTCCCCAAGCATGATTGAACTTGGGTTTTGGGTAGGTGTTAGCCTTGGATTTTCGGAAAAATTGATCTGGACTCGACTTGCCCCATTTAATGGGTATTAGCCTTATATTTCAAACCTTGCTCATATCCATGCACTTTCTAGTTGCTATTAGGCTTCAAGTTTATGGGTCACACACTTTTCCCCAAGCATGATTGAACTTGGTTTTAAGGTGACGCCTTGGATTTTCTGGACAAATTGATACTCGACTCGACTAGCCCCATTTTAATAGGTATAAGCGTTATATTTATAACATTGTTCATATCCGAGCACTTTTTAGTCGGTATTACGCTTCAATTTTATAGGTAACACATTTTTCCCCCAAGCATGATTGAACTTAGTTTTTGGGTGGGTGTTAGCCTTTGATTTTCGGACAAATTGATACTGACTCGACTAACCCCATTTTAATGGGTATCAGCCTTATATTTC
The DNA here is from genome assembly GCA_032356905.1 of Salix exigua. NCBI lineage: Eukaryota > Viridiplantae > Streptophyta > Magnoliopsida > Malpighiales > Salicaceae > Salix > Salix exigua. The sequence continues at coordinate 9,566,911 of CM063602.1, read as the reverse complement.
TAACATTGTTCATATTCAATCCCTTTACAGGTGCTATTATGCTTCAATTTTATGCGTAAGACACTTTTCCCCAAGCATGATTGAACTTGAGTTTTGGGTGGGTGTTAACCTTTGATTTTAGGACAAATAGATCCTGACTCGACTAGCCCCATTTTAATGGGTAGAAGCCTGATATTTCTAACCTTGTTCATATCCAAATCCTGTTTACTTGGTATTAGGATTCAATTTTATGGGTAACATACTTTTCCCCAAGCATGATTGAACTTGGTTTTTGGGTGGGTATTAGCCTTGGATTTTTGGACAAATTGATCCTGACTCAACTAGCCCCATTTTAATGGGTATAAACCTTATATTTCTAACCTTGTTCATATCCAATCCCTTTATAGGTGCTATTAAGCTTCAATGTTATGCGTAACATAATTTTCCCCAAGCATGATTGAACTTGGGTTTTGGGTAGGTGTTAGCCTTTGATTTTCTGGACAAATTGATCCCGACTCGACTAGCCCCATTTTATTGGGTATAAGGCTTATATTTTTAACCATGTTTATATCCATGCACTTTCTAGTTGCTATTAGGCTTCAATTTTATGGGTCACACACTTTTCCCCAAGCATGATTGAACTTGGTTTTAAGGTGACGCCTTGGATTTTCGGACAAATTGATCTTGACTCGACTAGCCCCATTTTAATAGGTATAAGCGTTATATTTATAACATTGTTCATATCCGAGCACTTTTTAGCTGGTATTACGCTTGGTTTTATGGTAACATACTTTTCCCCAAGCATGATTGAACTTGGTTTTTGGGTGGGTATTAGCCTTGGATTTTTGGACAAATTGATCCTGACTCAACTAGCCCCATTTTAATGGGTATAAGCCTTATATTTCTAACCTTGTTCATATTCAATCCCTGTACAAGTGTATTATGTTTCAATTTTATGCATAACACATTTTTCCCCAAGAATGATTGAACTTGGTTATTGGACGGGTGTTAGCCTTGGATTTTCGGACAAATTGATCCTGACTCGACTAACCCTATTTTAATGGGTAGAAGCCTTATATTTCTAACCTTGTTCATATCCAAATACTTTTTAGTTGCTATTAGGCTTCAATTTTATGGGTAACACACTTTTCCCCCAAGCATGAATGTACTAGGTTTTTGTGTGGGTGTTAGCCTTGGATTTTCGGACAAATTTATCCTAACTCTACTAGCCCCATTTAAATTAGTATTTGCCTTGGATTTCTAACCTTGTTCATATCAAGGAACTTTTTAGTTTCTATTAGGTTTTAATTTTATGGCTAATAGACTTTTCCCCCAAGAATGATTGATCTTGGTTTTTGGGTGGGTAGTATCCTTGGATTTTCGGCCAAATAGATACAGACTCGACTAGCCGCATTTAAATGGGTATAAGGCTTATATTTATAACCCTGTTCATATCTAAGCCCTTTTTAGTTGAAATTATACTTCAATTTTATGGGTAATAAACTTTTCCTCCAAGGATAATTGGACTTGGTTTTTGGGTGGGTGTTAGCCTTGGATTTTTAGAGAAATTGTTATTCACTCGACTAGTCCCATTTAAGTGGGAATAAGGCTTATATTTATAACCTTGTTCATATACAATACCTTTTTAGTTGGTATTAGAATTCGATTTTATGGGTAATAAACTTTTCTCCCAAGAATGATTGATCTTGGTTTTTGGGTGGGTAGTATCCTTGGATTTTCGGCCAAATAGATACAGACTCGACTAGCCGCATTTAAATGGGTATAAACCTTAGATTTCTAACATTTTTCATATCCAAGCCCTTTTTAGTTGGTATAAGGCTTCAATTTTATGGCTAATAGAATTTTCCGCCAAGCATGATTGAACTTGATTTTTGGGTGGGTGTTAGCCTTGGATGTTCGTCTAGCCCCATTTTAATGGGTATTAGCCTTATATTTCTAACCATTTTCATATCCATGCACTTTTTAGCTGCTATTATGCTTCAATTTTATGGGTCACACACTTTTCCCCCAAGCATGATTGAACTTGGTTTTAAGGTGACGCCTTGGATTTTTGGACAAATTGATACTGACTCGACTAGCCCCATTTTAATGGGTATAAGTGTTATATTTCTAACATTGTTCATATCCGAGCACTTTTTAGCTGGTATTACGCTTCAATTTTATGGGAATACACTTCTCCCCCAAGCATGATTGAACTTGGTTTTTGGGTGGGTGTTAGCCTTGGATTTTCGGACAAATTGATCCTAACTCGACTTGCCCCATTTTAATGGGTATAAGCCTTATATTTCTAACCTTGTTCATACTCAATTCCTTTACAGTGCTATTATGATTCAATTTTATGCGTAAGACACTTTTTCTCAAGCATGATTGAACTTGGTTTTGGGGGGGAGTTAGCCTTGGACTTTCGGACAAATTGATCCTGACTCGACTAACACCACTTTAATGGGTAGAAGCCTTATATTTCTAACCTTGTTCATATCCAAATACTTGTTTAGTTGGTATTACGCTTCAATTTTATGGGAATACACTTCTCCCCCAAGCATGATTGAACTTAGTTTTTGGGTGGGTGTTAGCCTTGGATTTTCGGACAAATTGATCCTAACTCGACTTGCCCCATTTTAATGGGTATAAGCCTTATATTTCTAACCTTGTTCATACTCAATCCCTTTACAGGTGCTATTATGCTTCAATTTTATGCGTAATACACTTTTTCTCAAACATGATTGAACTTGGTTTTTGGTGGGTGTTAGCCTTGGATTTTCGGACAAATTGATACTGACTCGACTAAGCCCATTTTAATGGGTATAAGCCTTATATTTCTAACCTTGTTCATATCCAAATACTGTTTAGTTGCTATTAGGCTTCAACTTTATGGGTAACACACTTTTCCCCAAGCATGATTGAACTTGGTTTTGGGGTAGGTTTTAGCCTTGGATTTTCAGACAAAATGATCCTGACTCGACTAGCCCCATTTTAATGGGTATAAGCCTTATATTTCTAACCTTGCTCATATCCAAACACTTTTTAGATGGTATTACGCTTCAATTTTATGGGTAACACACTTTTCCCGAAGCATGATTGAACTTGGTTTTGGGTGGGTGTTAGCCTTGGATTTTCGGACAAATTGATACTGACTCGACTAACCCCATTTTAATGGGTATAAGCCTTATATTTCTAACCTTGTTCATACTCAATCCCTTTACAGGTGCTATTATGCTTCAATTTTATTCAGTAATACACTTTTTCCCAAGCATGATTGAACTTGGTTTTTGGGCGGGTGTTAGCCTTGGATTTTCGGACATATTGATACTGGACTCGACTAGCCCCATTTTAATGGGTATAAGCCTTATATTTCTAACGTTCTTCATATCCGAGCACTTTTTAGTTGGTATTATGCTTCAATTTTATGGGCAACACAATTTTCCCAGGCATGATTGAACTTGGTTTTGGGTGGGTTTTAGCCTTGGATTTTCGGACAAATTGATCTCGGACTCGACTTGCCCCATTTAATGGGTATTAGCATTTTATTTATAACCTTGTTCATATCCGAGCACTTTTAGTCGGTATTACGCTTCAATTTTATGGGTAAAACACTTGTCCCCCAACCATGATTGAACTTGGTTTTTGGATGGATGTTAGCCTTTGATTTTCGGACAAAATTGATCCTGACTCGACTAACCCCATTTTAATGGGTATAAGCCTTATATTTCTAACCTTGCTCATATCAAAGCACTTTTTAGCTGGTATTACGCTTCAATTTTATGGGTAAAACACTTGTCCCCCAACCATGATTGATCTTGGTTTTTGGATGGATGTTAGCCTTTGATTTTCGGACAAATTGATCCTGACTCGATTAGCCCCATTTTAATGGGTATAAGCCTTATATTTCTAACCTTGTTCATATCCAAATACTGTTTAGTTGCTATTAGGCTTCAATTTTATGGGTAACACACTTTTCCCCAAGCATGATTGAACTTGGTTTTTGTGTAGGTGTTAGCCTTTGATTTTCGGACAAATTGATACTGACTCGACTAGCCCCATTTTAATGGGTATAAGCCTTATATTTCTAACATTATTCATATCCGAGCACTTTTTAGCTGGTATTATGCTTCAATTTTATGGGCAACACAATTTTCCCCAGGGATGATTGAACTTGGTTTTTGGGTGGGTGTTAGCCTTGGATTTTCGGACATATTGATACTGACTCGACTAGCCCCATTTTAATGGGTATAAGGCTTATATTTCTAACCATGTTCATATCCATGCACTTATTAGTTGCTATTAGGCTTCAATTTTATGGGTCACACACTTTTCCTCCAAGCATGATTGAACTTGGTTTTTTGGTGGGTGTTAGCCTTGGATTTTCGGACAAATTGATCTTGACTCGACTAGCCCCATTTTAATGGTTATAAGCATTATATTTCTAACCTTGCTCATATCCAAGCACTTTTTAGCTGGTATTACGCTTCAATTTTATGAGTAAAACACTTGTCCCACAAACATGATTGAACTTGATTTTTGGATGGATGTTAGGCTTTGATTTTCGGACAAATTGATCCTCACTCGACTAGCCCCATTTTAATGGGTATAAGCCTTATATTTCTAACCTTGTTCATATTCAATCCCTGTACAAGTGTATTATGTTTCAATTTTATGCATAACACATTTTTCCCCAAGAATGATTGAACTTGGTTATTGGACGGGTGTTAGCCTTGGATTTTCGGACAAATTGATCCTCACTCGACTAGCCCCATTTTAATGGGTATAAGCCTTATATTTCTAACCTTGTTCATCTCCAATCCTTTTATAGGTGCTATTACGCTTCAATTTTATGGGTCACACACTTTTCCCCCAAGGATGATTGAACTTGGTTTTTGGGTGGGTGTTAGCCTTTGATTTTCGGACAAATTGATCCTGACTCGACTAGCCCCATTTTAATGGGTATAAGGCTTATATTTCTAACCATGTTCATATCCATGCACTTTTTAGTTGATATTAAGCTTCAATTTTAAGGGTCACACACTTTTCCCCAAGCATGATTTAATAGGTATAAGCGTTATATTTATAACATTGGTCATATCCGAACACCTTTTAGTTCGTATTACGCTTCACTTTTATGCGTAATACACTTTTCCCTCAAGCATGATTGAACTTGGTTTTTGGGTGGGTGTTAGCCTTGGATTTTCGGACAAATTGATCCTGACTCGTCTAGCCCCATTTTAATGGGTATAAGCCTTATATTTCTAACCTTATTCATATCCGAGCACTTTTTAGTTGGTATTACTCTTCAATTTTATGGGTAACACAATTTTCCCCAAGCAAGATTGAACTTGGTTTTTGGGTGGGGGTTAGCCTTGGACTTTCAGACAAACTTATACTGACTCGACTAGCCCCATTTTAATGGGTATAAGGCTTATATTTCTAACCATGTTCATATCCATGCACTTTTTAGTTGGTATTACAATTCAATTTTATGGGTGACACACATTTCCCCTAAGCATTTTTGAACTTGGTTTTTGAGTAGGTGTTAGCCTTGGATTTTCGGACAAATTGATCCTACCTCGACTAGCCCCATTTAAATTGGTATAAGACTTATATTTCTAACCTTGTTCATACTCAATTCCTTTACAGTGCTATTATGATTCAATTTTATGCGTAAGACACTTTTCCCCAAGCATGATTGAACTTGAGTTTTGGGTGGGTGTTAGCCTTGGATTTTCGGACAAATAGATCCTGACTCGACTAGCCCCATTTTAATGGGTAGAAGCCTGATATTTCTAACCTTGTTCATATCCAAATCCTGTTTAGTTGGTATTAGGATTCAATTTTATGGGTAACACACTTTTCCCCAAGCATGATTGAACTTGGTTTTTGGGTGGGTGTAAGCCTTGGATTTTCGGACAAATTGATACTGACTCGACTAGCCCCATTTTAATGGGTATAAGCGTTATATTTCTAACCTTATTCATATCCGAGCACTTTTTAGTTGGTATTACTCTTCAATTTTATGGGTAACACAATTTTCCCCAAGCAAGATTGAACTTGGTTTTTGGGTGGGGGTTAGCCTTGGACTTTCAGACAAACTTATACTGACTCGACTTGCCCCATTTAATGGGTATTAGCCTTATATTTCAAACCTTGCTCATATCCGAGTACTTTTTAGCTGGTATTACGCCTCAATTTTATGGGAACACACTTTTCCCCCAAGCGTGATTGAACTTGGTTTTTGGGTGGGTGTTAGCCTTGGATTTTCGGACAAATTGACACTGACTCGACTAGCCCCATTTTAATGGGTATAAGCCTTACATTTCTAACCTTGTTCATATCCAAATCCTTTTTAGTTGCTATTAGGATTCAATTTTATGGGTAACACACTTTTCCCCAAGCATGATTAAACTTGGTTTTTTGGGTGGGTGTTAGCCTTGGATTTTCGGATAAATTGATCGGGACTCGACTAAGCCCATTTTAATGGGTATAAGCCTTATATTTCTAACCTTGTTCATACCCAAATACTGTTTAGTTGCTATTAGGCTTCAATTTTATGGGTAACAAACTTTTCCCGAAGCATGATTGAACTTGGTTTTTGGTGGGTGTTAGCCTTGGATTTTCGGACAAATTGATACTGACTCGACTAAGCCCATTTTAATGGGTATAAGCCTTATATTTCTAACCTTGTTCATATCCGAGCACTTTTTAGCTGGTATTACGCTTCAATTTTATAGGTAACACATTTTTCCCCCAAGCATGATTGAACTTAGTTTTTGGGTGGGTGTTAGCCTTTGATTTTCGGACAAATTGATACTGACTCGACTAACCCCATTTTAATGGGTATCAGCCTTATATTTCTAACCTTGTTCATATTCAATCCCTTTACAGGTGCTATTATGCTTCAATTTTATGCGTAAGACACTTTTCCCCAAGCATGATTGAACTTGGTTTTTGGGCGGGTGTTAGCCTTGAATTTTCGGACAAATTGATCTTGACTCGACTAGCCCCATTTTAATGGGTAGAAGCCTTATATTTCTAACCTTGTTCACATCCAAATACTGTTTAGTTGCTATTAGGCTTCAATTTTATGGGTAACACATTTTTCCCCAAGCATGATTGAACTTGGTTTTTGGGTGGGTGTTAGCCTTTGATTTTCGGACAAATTGATACTGACTCGACTAGCCCCATTTTAATGGGTATAAGCCTTATATTTCTAACCTTGTTCATATCCAATCCCTTTATAGGTGCTATTACGCTTCAATTTTATGCGTAACACACATTTCCCCAAGCATGATTGAACTTGGTTTTTGGGTGGGTGTCAGCCTTGGATTTTCGGACAAATTGATCCTGACTCGACTAGCCCCATTTTAATGGGTATAAGACTTATATTTCTAATCTTGATCATATCCATGCACTTTCTAGTTGCTATTAGGCTTCAATTTTATGGGTCACACACTTTTCCCCAAGCATGATTGAACTTGGTTTTAAGGTGACGCCTTGGATTTTTGGACAAATTGATACTGACTCGACTAGCCCCATTTTAATGGGTATAAGTGTTATATTTCTAACATTGTTCATATCCGAGCACTTTTTAGCTGGTATTACGCTTCAATTTTATGGGAATACACTTCTCCCCCAAGCATGATTGAACTTGGTTTTTGGGTGGGTGTTAGCCTTGGATTTTCGGACAAATTGATCCTAACTCGACTTGCCCCATTTTAATGGGTATAAGCCTTATATTTCTAACCTTGTTCATACTCAATTCCTTTACAGTGCTATTATGATTCAATTTTATGCGTAAGACACTTTTCCCCAAACATGATTGAACTTGGTTTTTGGGCGGGTGTTAGCCTTAGACTTTCGGACAAATTGAACCTGACTCGAGTAACCCCATTTTAATGGGTAAAAGCCTTATATTTCTAACCTTGTTCATATCCAAATACTTTTTAGTTGCTATTAGGCTTCAATTTTATGGGTAACACACTTTTCCCAAAGCATGATTAAACTTGGTTTTTTGGGTGGGTGTTAGCCTTGGATTTTCGGATAAATTGATCCGGACTCAACTAAGCCCATTTTAATGGGTATAAGCATTTTATTTATAACCTTGTTCATATCCGAGCACTTTTTAGTTGGTATTAGACTTCAATTTTATGGATAATAGACTTTTCCCGAAGCATGATTGAACTTGGTGGGTGTTAGCCTTGGATTTTCGGACAAATTGATCCTGACTGGACTAGCCCTATTTTAATGGGTATAAGCCTTAGATTTCTAACCTTGTTTATATCCAATCACTTTTTAGTTGCTATTAGGCTTCAATTCTATGCGTAACGCACTTTTCCCCGTAACATGATTGAACTTGGTTTTTGAGTGGGTGTTAGCCTTGGATTTTTAGATAAATTGATCCTCACTCGACTAGCCCCATTTTAATGGACATAAGCCTTATATTTCTAACCTTGTTCATATACAAGACCTTTTTAGTTGGTATAAGGCTTCGATTTTCTGGTTAATAGACTTTTCCCCACAACCATGATTGAACTTGGTTTTTGGGTGGGTGTTATCCTTGGATTTTCGGCCAAATTCATCTTGACTCAAGTAGCCCCATTTAAATGGGTATAAGCCTTAGATTTCTAACATTGTTCATATCCAAGCATTTTTTAGTTGGTATAAGGCTTCAATTTTATGGCTAATACAGTTTTTCCCCCAGAATGATTGAACTTGGTTTTTGGGTGGGTGTTAGCCTTGGATGTTCGACTAGCCCCATTGTAATGGGTATTAGCCTTATATTTCTAACCATTTTCATATCCATGCACTTTTTAGCTGCTATTATGCTTCAATTTTATGGGTCACACACTTTTCCCCCAAGCATGATTGAACTTGGTTTTAAGGTGACGCCTTGGATTTTTGGACAAATTGATACTGACTCGACTAGCCCCATTTTAATGGGTATAAGTGTTATATTTCTAACATTGTTCATATCCAAGCACTTTTTAGCTGGTATTACGCTTCAATTTTATGGGCAACAAAATTTTCCCCAGGTATAATTGAACTTGGATTTTGGGTGGGTTTTAGCCTTGGATTTTCGGACAAATTAATCTGGACCCGACTTGCCCCATTTATTGGGTATTAGTATTTTATTTATAACCTTGTTCATATCCGAGCACTTTTTAGTTGGTATTACGCTTAGCTTTATGGGAACACACTATTCCCCCAAACATTATTGAACTTGGTTTTTGGGTGGGTGTTAGCCTTGGATTTTCGGACAAATTGATCCTAACTCGACTTGCCCCATTTTAATGGGTATAAGCCTTATATTTCTAACCTTGTTCATACTCAATTCCTTTACAGTGCTATTATGATTCAATTTTATGCGTAAGACACTTTTTCTCAAGCATGATTGAACTTGGTTTTGGGCGGGTGTTAGCCTAGGACTTTCGGACAAATTGATCCCGACTCGACTAACACCACTTTAATGGGTAGAAGCCTTATATTTCTAACCTTGTTCATATCCAAATCTTGTTTAGCTGGTATTACGCTTAGCTTTATGGGAACACACTTTTCCCCAAGCATGATTAAACTTGGTTTTTGGGTGGTTGTTAGCCTTGGATTTTCGGACAAATTGATCCTAACTCGACTAAGCCATTTAAATGGGTATAAGCCTTATATTTGTAAACTTTTTCATAACCAAGCCCTTTACGAGTGCTATTATGCTTCAATTTTATGCGTAATACACTTTTTCTCAAGCATGATTGAACTTGGTTTTGGGCGGGTGTTAGCCTTGGACTTTCGGACAAATTGATCCCGACTCGACTAACACCACTTTAATGGGTAGAAGCCATATATTTCTAACCTTGTTCATATCCAAATACTGTTTAGTTGCTATTAGGCTTCAATTTTATGGGTAACACACTTTTACCCAAGCATGATTGAACTTGGTTTTGGGTGGGTGTTAGCCTTGGATTTTCGGACAAATTGATCCGAACTCGACTAACCCCATTTTAAAGGGTATTAGCATTTTATTTATAACCTTGTTCATATCCAGAGCACTTTTTAGCTGGTATTACTCTTCAATTTTATGGTTAACACAATTTTCCCCAAGCATGATTGAACTTGGTTTTGGGTGGGTGTTAGCCTTGGACTTTCGAGACAAATTGATACTTGACTCGACTAGCCCCATTTTAATGGGTATAAGTGTTATATTTCTAACCTTGTTCATATCGGAGCACTTTTTAGCTGGTATTACGCTCAGTTTTATGGGAACACATTTTTCCCCAAGCATGATTGCACTTGGTTTTTAGGTGGTTGTTATCCTTGTATTTACGGATAAATTGATCCGAACTCGACTAACCCCATTTTAAAGGGTATTAGCATTTTATTTATAACCTTGTTCATATCCGAGCACTTTTTAGCTGGTATTATGCTTCAATTTTATGGGAACACACTTTCCCCAAGCATGATTGAACTTGGTTTTGGATGGGTGTTAGCCTTGGATTTTCGGACATATTGATACGGACTCGAATATCAACATTTTAATGGGTATAAGCCTTATATTTCTAACCTTGTTCATATTCAATCCCTTTACAGGTGCTATTATGCTTCAATTTTATGCGTAATACACTTTTCCCCAAGCATGATTGAACTTGGTTTTTGGGTGGGTGTTAGCCTTTGATTTTCGGACAAATAGATCCTAACTCGACTAGCCCCATTTTAAAGGGTATAAGCGTTATAATTGTAAACATATTCATATCCATGCACTTTCTAGTTGCTATTAGGCTTCAATTTTATGGGTCACACACTTTTCCCCAAGCATGATTGAACTTGGTTTTAAGGTGACGCCTTGGATTTTCGGAAAAATTGATACTGACTCGACTAGCCCCATTTTAATGGGTATAAGTGTTATATTTCTAACATTGTTCATATCCGAGCACTTTTTAGCTGGTATTACGCTTCAATTTTATGGGAATACACTTCTCCCCCAAGCATGATTGAACTTGGTTTTTGGGTGGGTGTTAGCCTTGGATTTTCGGACAAATTGATCCTAACTCGACTAACCCCATTTTAATAGGTATAAGTCTTATATTTCTAACCTTATTCATATTCAATCCCTTTACAGGTGCTATTATGCTTCAATTTTATGCGTAATACACTTTTTCTCAAGCATGATTGAACTTGGTTTTGGGCGGTGTTAGCCTTGGATTTTCGGATAAATTGATCCGGACTCAACTAAGCCCATTTTAATGGGTATAAGCCTTATATTTGTAACCTTGTTCATATCCAAATACTATTTAGTTTCTATTAGGCTTCAATTTTATGGGTAACAAACTTTTCCCGAAGCATGATTGAACTTGGTTTTTGGTGGGTGTTAGCCTTGGATTTTCGGACAAATTGATCCTGACTCGACTAGCCCCATTTTAATGGGTATTAGCATTTTATTTATAACCTTGTTCATATCCGAGCACTTTTTAGTTGGTATTAGACTTCAATTTTATGGATAATAGACTTTTCCCCAAGCATGATTGAACTTGGTTTTGGGTGGGTGGTATCCTTGGATTTTCAGCCAAATTGATCCTGACTCGACTAGCCCCATTTAAATGGGTAGAATCTTATATTTCTAACCTTGTTCATACCCAAATACTGTTTAGTTGCTATTAGGCTTCAATTTTATGGGTAACAAACTTTTCCCGAAGCATGATTGAACTTGGTTTTTGGTGGGTGTTAGCCTTGGATTTTGGACAAATTGATACTGACTCGACTAAGCCTATTTTAATGGGTATAAGCCTTATATTTCTAACCTTGTTCATATCCAATCCCTTTATAGGTGCTATTAAGCTTCAATGTTATGCGTAACATAATTTTCCCCAAGCATGATTGAACTTGGGTTTTGGGTAGGTGTTAGCCTTGGATTTTCGGAAAAATTGATCTGGACTCGACTTGCCCCATTTAATGGGTATAAGGCTTATATTTTTAACCATGTTCATATCCATGCACTTTCTAGTTGCTATTAGGCTTCAATTTTATGGGTCACACACTTTTCCCCAAGCATGATTGAACTTGGTTTTAAGGTGACGCCTTGGATTTTCGGACAAATTGATACTGACTCGACTAGCCCCATTTTAATAGGTATAAGCGTTATATTTATAACATTGTTCATATCCGAGCACTGTTTAGTTGGTATTAGGCTTTAATTTTATGGGTAACACACTTTTCCCCAAGCATGATTGAACTTGGTTTTTGGGTGGGTGTTAGCCTTGGATTTTCGGACAAATTGATACAGACTCGACTAGCCCAATTTTAATGGGTATAAGCCTTATATTTCTAACTTTTCTCATATCAAACCCCTTTTTAGTTGCTATTAGGCTTCAATTTAATGGATAATACACTTTCCCCCCAATCATGATTGAACTTGGTTTTTGGGTGGGTGTTAGCCTTGGATTTTCGGACAAATTGATACTTGACTCGACTAGCTATATGGTAATGGGTATAAGCCTTATATTTCTAACCTTGTTCATATCCGAGCACTTTTTAGCTGGTATTATGCTTCAATTTTATGGGTAACACAATTTTCCCCAAGCATGATTGAACTTGGTTTTGGGTGGGTTTTAGCCTTGGATTTTCGGACAAATTAATCTGGACCCGACTTGCCCCATTTATTGGGTATTAGCATTTTATTTATAACCTTGTTCATATCCAAATACTGTTTAGCTGGTATTACGCTCAGCTTTATGGGTAACATACTTTTCCCCAAGCATGATTGAACTTGGTTTTTGGGTGGGTGTTAGCCTTGGATTTTCGGACAAATTGATCCTGACTCAACTAGCCCCATTTTAATGGGTATAAGCCTTATATTTCTAACCTTGTTCATATTCCATCCCTTTACAGGTGCTATTAGACTTCAATTTTATAGGTAACACACTTTTCCCCCAAGCGTGATTGAACTTGGTTTTTGGGTGGGTGTTAGCCTTGGATTTTCGGACAAATAGATCCTGACTCGACTAGCTCTATTTTAATGGGTAGAAGCCTGATATTTCTAACCTTGTTCATATCCAAATATTTTTTAGTTGCTATTAGGCTTAAATTTTATAGGTCACATGATTGAACTTGGTTTTTCGGTGGGTGTTAGCCTTGGATTTTCGTACAAATTGATCGTCACTCGACTAGCCCCATTTTAATGGGTATAAGCCTTATATTTGTAACCTTCTTCATATCCGAGCACTTTTTAGCTGGTATTACGCTTCAATTTTATGGGTAACACAATTTTCCCCAAGCATCATTGAACTTGGTTTTTGGGTGGGTTTTAGCCTTGGATTTTCGGACAAATAGATCCTGACTCGACTAGCCCCATTTTAATGGGTATAAGCCTTATATTTCTAACCTTGTTCATATTCCATCCCTTTACAGGTGCTATTATGCTTCAATTTTATGCGTAAGACACTTTTCCCCAAGCATGATTGAACTTGGTTTTTGGGCGGGTGTTAGCCTTGAATTTTCGGACAAATTGATCTTGACTCGACTAGCCCCATTTTAATGGGTAGAAGCCTTATATTTCTAACCTTCTTCATATCCGAGCACTTTTTAGCTGGTATTATGCTTCAATTTTATGGGCAACAAAATTTTCCCCAGGTATAATTGAACTTGGATTTTGGGTGGGTTTTAGCCTTGGATTTTCGGACAAATTAATCTGGACCCGACTTGCCCCATTTATTGGGTATTAGTATTTTATTTATAACCTTGTTCATATCCGAGCACTTTTTAGCTGGTATTACGCTTCAATTTTATGGGTAACACACTTTTCCCCAAGCATGATTGAACTTGGTTTTTGGGTGGGTGTTAGCCTTGGATTTTCGTACAAATTGATCGTCACTCGACTAGCCCCATTTTAATGGGTATAAGCCTTATATTTGTAACCTTCTTCATATCCGAGCACTTTTTAGCTGGTATTACGCTTCAATTTTATGGGTAATACACATTTCCCCCAAGCATGATTGAACTTGGTTTTTGGGTGGCTGTTAGCCTTGGATTTTCGGACAAATTGATCCTGACTCGACTAGCCCCATTTTAATGGGTATTAGCCTTATATTTCTAACATTGTTCATATCCAATTACTTTTTAGTTTTTATTAGACTTCAACTTAAAGGGTAATACACTTTTCCCCAAGTATGATTGAACTTGGTTTTGGGTGGGTGTTAGCTTGGATTTTCGGACAAATTGATCCCGACTCGACTATCACCATTTTAATGGGTATAAGCCTTATATTTCTAACCTTTCTCATATCCAATAACTTTTTAGTTGCTATTAGTCTTCAATTTTATGGGTAATACACTTTTCCCCCAAGCATGATTGAACTTGGTTTTTGGGTGGGTGTTAGCCTTGGATTTTCGGACAAATTGATCCTGACTCGACTAGCTATATGGTAATGGGTATAAGCCTTATATTTCTAACCTTGCTCATATCCAAGCAATTTTTAGCTGGTATTACGCTTCAATTTTATGGGTAACATAATTTTCCCCAAGCATGATTGAACTTGGGTTTTGGGTAGGTGTTAGCCTTGGATTTTCGGAAAAATTGATCTGGACTCGACTTGCCCCATTTAATGGGTATTAGCCTTATATTTCAAACCTTGCTCATATCCGAGTACTTTTTAGCTGGTATTACGCTTCTGTTTTATGGGTAACACACTTTTCCCCCAAGCATGATTGAACTGGGTTTTTGGGTGGGTGTTAGCCTTGAATTTTCGGAAAAATTGATCTGGACTCGACTTGCCCCATTGGATGGGTATAAGCCTTATATTTCTAACCTTTTTCATATCCAATCCCCTTTTAGTAGCTATTAGGCTTCAATTTTATGGGTAACACACTTTTCGCCAAGCATGATTGAACTTGGTTTTTGGATAGGTGTTAGCCTTTGATTTTCGGACAAATTGATCCTGACTCGACTAGCCCCCTTTTAATGGGTATAAGCCTTATATTTCTAACCTTGTTCATATCAAATCCATTTTTAGTTGCTATTAGGCTTCAATTTTATGGGTAACACACTTTTCCCCAAGCATGATTGAACTTGGTTTTTGGGTGGGTGTCAGCCTTGGATTTTCGGACAAATTGATCCTGACTCGACTAGCCCCATTTTAATGGGTATAAGCCTTATATTTCTAATCTTGATCATATCAAAATACTTTTTAGTTTTTATTAGACTTCAATTTAAAGGGTAATACACTTTTCCCCCAAGCATGATTGAATTTGGTTTTTGTGTGGGTGTTAGCCTTGGGTTTTTCGGACAAATTGATCCTGACTCGACTAGCCCCATTTTAATGGGTATAAGCCTTATATTTCTAATCTTGATCATATCAAAATACTTTTTAGTTTTTATTAGACTTCAATTTTATGCATAACGCACTTTTCCCCAAGCATGATTAAACTTGGTTTTTGGGCGGGTGTTAGCCTTGGATTTTCGGACAAAATGATCCTGACTCGACTAGCCCCATTTAAATGGGTATAAGCCCTATATTTATAACCTTGGTCATTTCTGAGCACTTTTTAGCTGGTATTACGCTTCAAGTTTATGGGTAACACACTTTTATCCAATCATGATTGAACTTGGTTTTTGCGTGGGTGTTAGCCTTGGATTTTCGGACAAATTGATCCTGAATCGACTAGCCCCATTTTAATGGTTGTAAGCCTTATATTTCTAACCGTGTTCATATCCAAGCACTTTTTAGTTCCTATTAGACTTGAATTTTATGGGTCACACCATTTTCCCCAAAGCATGATTGAACTTGGTTTTTGGGTGGGTGTCAGCCTTGGATTTTCGGACAAAATGATCCTGACTCGACTAGCCCCATTTAAATGGGTATAAGCCCTATATTTATAACCTTGGTCATATCAAAATACTTTTTAGTTTTTATTAGACTTCAATTTAAAGGGTAATACACTTTTCCCCAAGCATGATTGAACTTGGTTTTTGGGCGGGTGTTAGCCTTTGATTTTCGGACAAATTGATCCTGACTCGACTAGCCCCCTTTTAATGGGTATAAGCCTTTTATTTCTAACCTTGTTCATATCCAATCACTTTTTAGTTGCTATTACGCTTCAATTTTATGGGTAAAACACTTGTCCCACAAACATGATTGAACTTGGTTTTTGGATAGGTGTTAGCCTTGGATTTTCGGACAAAATGATCCTGACTCGACTAGCCCCATTTAAATGGGTATAAGCCCTATATTTATAACCTTGGTCATATCAAAATACTTTTTAGTTTTTATTAGACTTCAATTTAAAGGGTAATACACTTTTCCCCCAAGCATGATTGAATTTGGTCTTTGGGTGGGTGTTAGCCTTGGGTTTTCGGACAAATTGATCCGGACATGCCTAGCCCCATTTTAATGGGTATTAGCCTTAGATTTCTAACCTTGTTCATATCCAATCACTTTTTAGTTGCTATTACGCTTCAATTTTATGGGTAAAACACTTGTGACACAAACATGATTGAACTTGGTTTTTGGGCGGGTGTTAGCCTTGGATTTTTGGACAAATTGACCTTCACTCGACTAGCCCCTTTTTAATGGGTCGAAGCCTTAGATTTCTAACCTTATTCATATCCAATTACTTTTTATTTTTATTAAGACTACAATTTAATGGGTAATACACTTTTCCCCAAGAATGATTGAACTTGGTTTTTGGGCGGGTGTTAGCCTTGGATTTTCGGACAAATTGATCCTGACTCAACTATTCTTATTTTAATAGATATTAGCCTTAGATTTCTAATCTTGTTCATATCCAATCACTTTTCAGTTGCTATTAGGCTTCAATTTTATGGGGTAAAACACTTGTCCCACAAATATGATTGAACTTGGTTTTTGGATGGGTGTTAGCCTTTGATTTTCGGACAAATTGATCCTTACTCGACTAGCCCCATTTTAATGGGTATAAGCCATATATTTCTAACCTTGTTCATATCCAATCCATTTTTAGTTGCTATTAGGCTTCAATTTGATGGGTAAAACACTTGTCCCACAAACATGATTGAACTTGGTTTTAAGATGGGTGTTACCCTTGGATTTTCTGGACAATTTGATCCTGACTCGACTAGCCCCATTTTAATGGGTATAAGCCTTATATTTCTAACCTTGGTCATATCCAAATACTTTTTAGTTTTTATTAGACTTCAATTTAAAGGGTAATACACTTTTCCCCCAAGCATGATTGAATTTGGTCTTTGGGTGGGTGTTAGCCTTGGATTTTCGGACAAATTGATCCTGACTCGACTAGCTCCATTTAAATCGGTATAAGCCTTATATTTCTATCCTTATTCATATCCAAGCTTTTTTTAGTTTGTATTACGCTTCAATTTTATGGGTAATACATATTTTCCCCAAGCATTATTGAACTTGGTTTTTGGGTCGGTGTTAGTTTTGGATTTTCGAACAAATTGATCCTGACTCTACTAGCCCAATTTAAATGGGTATAAGCCTTATATTTCTAACCGTGTTCATATCCAATCCCTTTATAGGTGCTATTACTCTTCAATTTTATGCGTAACACACTTTTCCCCAAGCATGATTCAACTTGGCTTTTGGGCGGGTGTTAGCCTTGGATTTTCGGACAAATTGATCCAGACTCGACTAGCCCCATTTTAATGGGTATTAGCCTTATATTTCTAACCGTGCTCATATCCAAGTACTTTTAGGTGGTATTAGGCTTCAATTTTATGGGTAAAACACTTGTCCAGCAAACATGATTGAACTTGGTTTTTGGATGGGTGTGAGCCTTTGATTTTTGGACAAATTGATCCTGACTCGACTAGCCCCATTTTAATGGGTATAAGCCTTATATTTCTAACCTTGTTCATATCCAAATACTTTTTAGGTGCTATTCAGCTTCAATTTTATGGGTCACACACTTTTCCCCACGTATTATTGAACTTGGTTTTTGGGCTGGTTTTAGCCTTGGATTTTCGGACTGATTGATCCTGACTCGACTAGCCCCATTTTAATGGGTATAAGCCTTATATTTCTAACCTTGTTCATATCCAAATACTTTTTAGTTTTTATTAGACTTCAATTTAAAGGGTAATACACTTTCCCCCCAAGCATGATTGAATTTGGTTTTTTGGTGGGTGTTAGCCTTGGGTTTTTCGGACAAATTGATCCTGACTTGACTAGCCCCATTTTAATGGGTATAAGCCTTATATTTCTAACCTTGTTCATATCCAATCACTTTTTGGTTGCTTTTAGGCTTTAATTTTTTGGGTAAAACACTTCTCCCACAAACATGATTGAACTTGGTTTTTGGATGGGTGTGAGCCTTTGATTTTCGGAAAAATTGATCCTGACTCGACTAGCCCCATTTTAATGGGTATAAGCCTTATATTTCTAACCTTTTTGATATCCAAATACTTTTAAGTTTATATTAGACTTCAATTTAACGGGTAATACACTTTCAATTTTATGCGTAACACACTTTTCCCCAAGCATGATTCAACTTGGTTTTTGGGCGGGTGTTAGCCTTGGATTTTCGGACAAATTGATCCAGACTCGACTAGCCCCATTTTAATGGGTATTAGCCTTAGCTTTCTAACCTTGTTCATATCAAAGTACTTTTTAGCTGGTATTACGCTTCAATTTTATGGGTAATACACTTGTCCCACAAACATGATTGAACTTGGTTTTTGGATGGGTGTGAGCCTTGGATTTTCGGACAAATTGATCCTGACTCGACTAGCCCCATTTTAATGGGTATTAGCCTTATATTTCTAACCTTGTTCATATCCAAATATTTTTTAGTTTTTATTAGACTTCAATTTAAAGGGTAATACACTTTTCCCCTAGCATGATTGAATTTGGTTTTGGTTGGGTGTTAGCCTTGGATTTTCGGATAAATTGATCCGGACTCAACTAAGCCCATTTTAATGGGTATAAGCCTTATATTTCTAACCTGGCTCATATCCAAGCACTTTTTAGCTGGTATTACGCTTCAATTTAAAGGGTAATACACTTTTCCCACAAGCATGATTGAATTTGGTTTTTGGGTGGGTGTTAGCCTTTGATTTTTGGACAAATTGATCCTGACTCGACTAGCCCCATTTTAATGGGTATTAGCCTTATATTTCTAAACTTGTTCATATCCAAATATTTTTTAGTTTTTATTAGACTTCAATTTAAAGGGTAATACACTTTTCCCCCAAGCATGATTGAATTTGGTCTTTGGGTGGGTGTTAGCCTTGGGTTTTCGGACAAATTGACCTTCACTCGACTAGCCCCTTTTTAATGGGTCGAAGCCTTAGATTTCTAACCTTATTCATATCCAATTACTTTTTAGTTGCTATTACGCTTCAATTTTATGGGTAAAACACTTGTCCCACAAAAATGATTGAACTTGGTTTTTGGATAGGTGTTAGCCTTTGATTTTCGGACAAATTGATCCTGACTCGACTAGCCCTCTTTTAATGGGTATAAGCCTTATATTTCTAATCTTGATCATATCAAAATACTTTTTAGTTTTTATTAGACTTCAATTTAAAGGGTAATGCACTTTTCCCCAACCATGATTGAATTTGGTTTTGGGTGGGTGTTAGCCTTGGATTTTCGGACAAATTGATCCTCGACTCGACTAAACCCATTTTAATGGGTATAAGCCTTATATTTCTAACCTTGCTCATATCAAAGTACTTTTTAGCTGGTATTAGGCTTCAATTTTATGGGTAAAACACTTGTCCCACAAACATGATTGAACTTGGTTTTTGGATGGGTGTGAGCCTTTGATTTTCGGACAAATTGATCCTGACTCGACTAGCTCAATTTTAATGGGTATAAGCCTTATATTTCTAACCTTTTTGATATCCAAATACTTTTTAGTTTTTATTAGACTTCAATTTAAAGGGTAATATACTTTCCCCCCAAGCATGATTGAATTTGGTTTTTGGGTGGGTGTTAGCCTTGGGTTTTTCGGACAAATTGATCCTGACTTGACTAGCCCCATTTTAATGGGTATAAGCCTTATATTTCTAACCTTATTCATATCCAATTACTTTTTAGTTGCTATTACGCTTCAATTTTATGGGTAAAACACTTGTCCCACAAAAATGATTGAACTTGGTTTTTGGATAGGTGTTAGCCTTTGATTTTCGGACAAATTGATCCTGACTCGACTAGCCCCCTTTTAATGGGTATAAGCCTTTTATTTCTAACCTTGTTCATATCCAAATATCTGTTCAGCTTTTATTAGACTTCAATTTTATGCGTAATACACATTTCCCCGAGCATGATTGCACTTGGTTTTTGAGCGGGTGTTACCCTTGGATTTTCGGACAAATTGACCGTCACTCGACTAGCCCCATTTTAATGGGTCGAAGCCTTAGATTTCTAACCTTGTTCATATCCAATCACTTTTTAGTTGCTATTACGCTTCAATTTTATGGGTAAAACACTTGTCCCACAAACATGATTGAACTTGGTTTTTGGATGGGTGTTAGCCTTTGATTTTCGGACAAATTGATCCTGACTCGACAAGCCCTCTTTTAATGGGTGTAAGCCTTATATTTCTAACCTTGTTCATATCAAAGTACTTTTTAGCTGGTATTACGCTTCAATTTTATGGGTAATACACTTGTCCCACAACACATGATTGAACTTGGTTTTGGATGGGTGTGAGCCTTGGATTTTCTGGACAAATTGATCCCGACTCGACTAGCCCCATTTTAATGGGTATTAGCCTTATATTTCTAACCTTGTTCATATCCAAATATTTTTTAGTTTTTATTAGACTTCAATTTAAAGGGTAAAACACTTTTCCCCAAGCATGATTGAATTTGGTTTTGGGTGGGTGTTAGCCTTGGATTTTCAGAGAAATTGATACGGACTCGACTAGCCTCATTTTAATGGGTATTAGCCTTAGATTTCTAACCTTATTCATATCCAAACACTTTTACTTGCTATTAGGCTTCAATTTTATGGGTAAAACACTTGTCCCACAAACATGATTGAACTTGGTTTTAAGGTGGGTGTTAGCCTTGGATTTTCGGACAAATTGATCCTGACTCGACTAGCTCCATTTTAATGGGTATAAGCCTTATATTTCTAACCTTTTTGATATCCAAATACTTTTTAGTTTTTATTAGACTTCAATTTAAAGGGTAATACACTTTCCCCCCAAGCATGATTGAATTTGGTTTTTGGGTGGGTGTTAGTCTTGGGTTTTTCGGACAAATTGATCCAGACTCGACTAGCCCCATTTTAATGGGTATTAGCCTTAGCTTTCTAACCTTGTTCATATCCAATCACTTTTTACTTGCTATTAGGCTTCAATTTTATGGGTAAAACACTTGTCCCACAAACATGATTGAACTTGGTTTTAAGGTGAGTGTTAGCCTTGGATTTTCGGACAAATTGATCCTGACTCGACTAGCCCCATTTTAATGGGTATTAGCCTTATATTCCTAACATTGTTCATATCCAAATATTTTTTAGTTTTTATTAGACTTCAATTTAAAGGGTAATACACTTTTCCCCATGCATGATTGAATTTGGTTTTTGGGTGGGTGTTAGCTTTGGGTTTTCAGACAAATTGATTAGAACTCGACTAGCCCCATTTTAATGGGTATTATCGTTACATTTCTAACCTTGTTCATATCCAATTACTTTTTAGTTGCTATTAGGCTTGAATTTTATGGGTAATACACTTGTCCCACAACCATGATTGAACTTGGTTTTTGGATGGGTGTGAGCCTTGGATTTTCTGACAAATTGATCCTGACTCCACTAGCCCCATTTTAATAAGCCTTATATTTCTAACCTTGTTCATATCCAAATACTGTTCAGTTTTTATTAGACTTCAATTTAAAGGGTAATACACTTTTCCCCCAAGCATGATTGAATTTGGTTTTTTGGTGGGTGTTAGCCTTGGATTTTCGGATAAATTGATCCTGAGTCAACTAACCCCATTTTAATGCGTATAAGCCTTATATTTCTAACCTTTCTCATATCCAAGTACTTTTTAGCTGGTATTACGCTTCAATTTTATGGGTAATACACTTGTCCCACAACCATGATTGAACTTGGTTTTTGGATGGGTGTGAGCCTTGGATTTTCTGACAAATTGATCCTGACTCCACTAGCCCCATTTTAATAAGCCTTATATTTCTAACCTTGTTCATATCCAAATACTGTTCAGTTTTTATTAGACTTCAATTTAAAGGGTAAAACACTAGTCCCACAAACATGATTGAACTTGGTTTTTGGATGGGTGTTAGCCTTTGATTTTCGGACAAATTGATCCTGACTCAACTATTCCCATTTTAATAGGTATTAGCCTTAGATTTCTAACCTTGTTCATATCCAATCACTTTTTAGTTGCTATTAGGCATCAATTTTATGGGTAAAACACTTGTCTCACAAACATGATTGAACTTGGTTTCTGGATGGGTGTTAGCCTTTGATTTTCGGACAAATTGATCCTGAATCGACTAGCCCCATTTCAATGGGTATTAGCCTTAGATTTCTAACCTTGTTCATGTCAAAGTACTTTTTAGCTGGTATTACGCTTCAATTTTATGGGTAATACACTTGTCCCACAACACATGATTGAACTTGGTTTTGGATGGGTGTGAGCCTTTGATTTTCGGACAAATTGATCCTGACTCGACTAGCTCCATTTTAATGGGTATAAGCCTTATATTTCTAACCTTTTTGATATCCAAATACTTTTTAGTTTTTATTAGACTTAAATTTAAAGGGTAATACACTTTCCCCCCATGCATGATTGAATTTGGCTTTTGGGCGGGTGTTAGCCTTGGATTTTCGGACAAATTGATCCAGACTCGACTAGCCCCATTTTAATGGGTATTAGCCTTAGCTTTCTAACCTTGTTCATATCCAATCACTTTTTACTTGCTATTAGGCTTCAATTTTATGGGTAAAACACTTGTCCCACAAACATGATTGAACTTGGTTTTTGGATGGGTGTGAGCCTTTGATTTTCGGTCAAATTGATCCTCGACTCGACTAGCCCTATTTTAATGGGTATTAGCCTTATATTTCTAACCTTTTTGATATCCAAATACTTTTTAGTTTTTATTAGACTTCAATTTAACGGGTAATACACTTTCAATTTTATGCGTAACACACTTTTCCCCAAGCATGATTCAATTTGGCTTTTGGGCGGGTGTTAGCCTTGGATTTTCGGACAAATTGATCCAGACTCGACTAGCCCCATTTTAATGGGTATTAGCCTTAGCTTTCTAACCTTGTTCATATCCAATCACTTTTTACTTGCTATTAGGCTTCAATTTTATGGGTAAAACACTTGTCCAGCAAACATGATTGAACTTGGTTTTAAGGTGAGTGTTAGCCTTGGATTTTCTGGACAAATTGATCCCGACTCGACTAGCCCCATTTTAATGGGTATTAGCCTTATATTCCTAACATTGTTCATATCCAAATATTTTTAGTTTTTATTAGACTTCAATTTAAAGGGTAATACACTTTTCCCCCATGCATGATTGAATTTGGTTTTGGGTGGGTGTTAGCTTTGGGTTTTCGAGACAAATTGATTAGAACTCGACTAGCCCCATTTTAATGGGTATTATCGTTACATTTCTAACCTTGTTCATATCCAATTACTTTTTAGTTGCTATTAGGCTTGAATTTTATGGGTAAAACACTTGTGCCACAAACATGATTGAACTTGGTTTTGGATGGGTGTGAGCCTTTGATATTCGGACAAATTGACCGTCACTCGACTAGCCCCATTTTAATGGGTATAAGCCTTATATTTCTAACCTTGGTCATATCAAAATACTTTTTAGTATGTATTAGACGTCAATTTAAAGGGTAATACACTTTTCCCCCAAGCATGATTGAATTTGGTTTTTGGGTGGGTGTTAGCCTTGGATTTTCGGACAAATTGATCCTGACTCGACTAACCCCATTTTAATGGGTATAAGCCTTATATTTCTAACCTTGCTCACATCCAAGTACTTTTTAGCTTGTATTACGCTTCAATTTTATAGGTAATACACTTTTCCTCCAAACATGATTGAACTTGGATTTTGGAGGGGTTGTTAGCCTTATATTTTCGGACAAATTGATCCTGACTCGACTACCCCCATTTAAATCGGTATAAGCCTTATATTTCTAACATTGGTCATATCCAAATATGTTTTAGTTTTTATTAGACTTCAATTTAAAGGGTAATACACTTTTCCCCAAGCATGATTGAATTTGGTTTTGGGTGGGTGTTAGCCTTGGATTTTCTGGACAAATTGATCCTGACTCGACTAACCCCATTTTAATGGGTATAAGCCTTATATTTCTAACCTTGCTCATATCCAAGTACTTTTTAGCTGGTATTACGCTTCAATTTTATGGGTAATACACTTGTCCCACAAACATGATTGAACTTGGTTTTTGGTTGGGTGTGAGCCTTGGATTTTCGGACAAATTGATCCTGACTCCACTAGCCCCATTTTAATGGGTATTAGCCTTATATTTCTAACCTTGTTCATATCCAAGTACTTTTAAGTTTTTATTAGACTTCAATTTAAAGGGTAATACACTTTTCCCCCAAGCATGATTAAACTTGGTTTTGGGTGTGTGTTAGCCTTGGGTTTTCAGACACATTGATCCGGACTCGACTAGCCCCATTTTAATGGGTATAGGCCTTTGATTTATAACCTTGTTCATATCCAATCCCTTTTTAGTTGGTATTAGGCTTGAATTTTAAGGGTAAAACACTTGTCCCACAAACATGATTGAACTTGGTTTTGGATGGGTGTGAGCCTTTGATATTCTGGACAAATTGATCGTCACTCGAATAGCCCCATTTTAATGGGTATAAGCCTTATATTTCTAACCTTGTTCATATCCAAATACTGTTCAGTTTTTATTAGACTTCAATTTAAAGGGTAATACACTTTTCCCCCAAGCATGATTGAATTTGGTCTTTGGGTGGGTGTTAGCCTTGGTTTTTCGAGACAAATTGATCCTGACTCGACTAGCCCCATTTTAATGGGTATTAGCCATATATTTCTAACCTTGTTCATATCCAAATATTTTTTAGTTTTTATTAGACTTCAATTTAAAGGGTAATACACTTTTTCCTCAAGCGTGATTGAATTTGGTTTTGGGTGGGTGTTAGCTTTGGGTTTTCGAGACAAATTGATTAGGACTCGACTAGCCCCATTTTAATGGGTATTAGCCTTAGATTTCTAACCTTGTTCATATCCAATCACTTTTTAGTTGCTATTACGCTTCAATTTTATGGGTAAAACACTTGTGCCACAAACATGATTGAACTTGGTTTTTGGGCGGGTGTTAGCCTTGGATTTTTGGACAAATTGACCTTCACTCGACTAGCCCCTTTTTAATGGGTCGAAGCCTTAGATTTCTAACCTTATTCATATCCAATTACTTTTTAGTTGCTATTACGCTTCAATTTAAAGGGTAATACACTTTTCCCCAAGCATGATTGAATTTGTTTTTGGGTGGGTGTTAGCCTTGGGTTTTTAGAGAAATTGATCCGGACTCGACTAGCCCCATTTTAATGGGTATAAGCCTTATATTTCTAACCTTGCTCATATCCAAGTACTTTTTAGCTGGTATTACGCTCAATTTTATGGGTAATACACTTGTCCTACAAACATGATTGAACTTGGTTTTTGGATGGGTGTGAGCCTTTGATTTTCGGAAAAATTGATCCTGACTCGACTAGCCCCATTTTAATGGGTATAAGCCTTATATTTCTAACCTTTTTCATATCCAATAACTTTTTACTTTCTATAAGACTTCAATTTTAAGGGTAATACACTTTTCCCCAAGCATGATTGAATTTGGTTTTGGGTGTGTGTTAGCCTTGGGTTTTCGTGACACATTGATCCGGACTCAACTAGCCCCATTTTAATGGGTATAAGCCTTTGATTTATAACCTTGTTCATATCCAATCCCTTTTTAGTTGCTATTAGGCTTGAATTTTAAGGGTAAAACACTTGTCCCACAAGCATGGTTGAACTTGGTTTTTGGGTGGGTGATAGCCTTGGATTTTCGGACAAATTGATCCTCACTCGACTAGCTGTATGGTAATGGGTATAAGCCTTATATTTCTAACCTTGTTCATATCCAAATATGTTGTAGTTTTTATTAGACTTCAATTTAAAGGGTAATACACTTTTCCCCCAAGCATGATTGAATTTGGTCTTTGGGTGGGTGTTAGCCTTGGGTTTTCGGACAAATTGATCCGGACTTGCCTAGCCCCATTTTAATGGGTATAAGCCTTATATTTCTAACCTTGTTGATATCCAAATACTTTTAAGTTTTTATTAGCCTTCAATTTAAAGGGTAATACATTTTTCCCCAAAGCATGATTGAATTTGGTCTTTGGGTGGGTGTTAGCCTTGGGTTTTCAGACAAATTGATCCGGACTTGCCTAGCCCCATTTTAATGGGTATTAGCCTTAGATTTCTAACTTTGTTCATATCCAATCACTTTTTAGTTGCTATTACGCTTCAATTTTATGGGTAAAACACTTGTCCCACAAACATGATTGAACTTGGTTTTTGGATGGGTGTTAGCCTTTGATTTTCGGACAAATTGATCCTGACTCGACTAGCCCCCTTTTAATGGGTATAAGCCTTATATTTCTAACCTTGTTCATATACAAGTACTTTTTAGCTGGTATTACGCTTCAATTTTATGGGTAATACACTTGTCCCACAAACATGATTGAACTTGGTTTTTGGATGGGTGTGAGCCTTGGATTTTCGGACAAATTGATCCTGACTCGACTAGCCCCATTTTAATGGGTATTAGCCTTATATTTCTAACCTTGTTCATATCCAAATACTTTTTAGTTTTTATTAGACTTCAATTTAAAGGGTAATACACTTTTCCCCAAGCATGATTGAATTTGGTTTTTGGGTGGGTGTTAGACTTGGATTTTCGGAGTAATTCATCATGACTCGACTAACCCCATTTAAATAGGTATAAGCCTTAAATTTCTAACCTTGCTCATATCCAAGTACTTTTTAGCTGGTATTACGCTTCAATTTTATGGGTAATACACTTGTCCCACAAACATGATTGAACTTGGTTTTGGATGGGTGTGAGCCTTTGATGTTCGGACAAATTGATCGTCACTCAACTAGCCCCATTTTAATGGGTATAAGCCTTATATTTCTAACCTTGTTCATATCCAAATACTTTTTAGTTTTTATTAGACTTCAATTTAAAGGGTAATACACTTTCCCCCCAAGCATGATTGAATTTGTTTTTGGGTGGGTGTTAGCCTTGGGTTTTAAGAGAAATTGATCCAGACTCGACTAGCCCCATTTTAATGGGTATTAGCCTTAGCTTTCTAACCTTGTTCATATCCAATCACTTTTTACTTGCTATTAGGCTTCAATTTTATGGGTAAAACACTTGTCCCACAAACATGATTGAACTTGGTTTTTGGATGGGTGTGAGCCTTTGATTTTCGGACAAATTGATCCTGACTCGACTAGCTCCATTTTAATGGGTATAAGCCTTATATTTCTAACCTTTTTGATATCCAAATACTTTTTAGTTTTTATTAGACTTCAATTTAAAGGGTAATACACTTTCCCCCCAAGAATGATTGAATTTGGTTTTTGGGTGGGTGTTAGCCTTGGGTTTTCAGACAAATTGATCTTGACTCGACTAGCCCCATTTTAATGGGTATTAGCCTTATATTTCTAACCTTGTTCATATCCAAATATTTTTAGTTTTTATTAGATTTCAATTTAAAGGGTAATACACTTTTCCCCAAGCATGATTGAATTTGGTTTTGGGTGGGTGTTAGCCTTGGATTTTCGGACAAATTGATCCTGACTTGACTAACCCCATTTTAATGGGTATAAGCCTTATATTTCTAACCTTGCTCATATACAAGTACTGTTTAGCTGGTATTACGCTTCAATTTTATGGGTAATACACTTGTCCCACAAACATGATTGAACTTGGTTTTTGGATGGGTGTGAGCCTTGGATTTTCGGACAAATTGATCCAGACTCCACTAACCCCATTTTAATGGGTATTAGCCTTATATTTCTAACCTTGTTCATATCCAAGTACTTTTTAGTTTTTATTAGACTTCAATTTAAAGGGTAATACACTTTTCCCCCAAGCATGATTGAATTTGGTTTTTGGGTGGGTGTTAGCCTTGGATTTTCGGACAAATTGATCCTGACTCGACTAACCCCATTTTAATGGGTATAAGCCTTATATTTCTAACCTAATTCATATCCAATAACTTTTTAGTTGCTATGAGGCTTCAATTTTATGGGTAAAACACTTCTCCCACAAACATGATTGAACTTGGTTTTTGTATGGGTTTGAGCCTTTGATATTCGGACAAATTGATCGTCACTCGACTAGCCCCATTTTAGTGGGTGTTAGCCTTGGATTTTCGGACAAATTGATCCCGACTCGACTACCCCATTTTAATGCGTATAAGCCTTATATTTCTAACCTTGTTCATATCCAATCACTTTTTGGTTGCTTTTAGGCTTTAATTTTTTGGGTAAAACACTTCTCCCACAAACATGATTGAACTTGGTTTTTGGATGGGTGTGAGCCTTTGATTTTCGGAAAAATTGATCCTGACTCGACTAGCCCCATTTTAATGGGTATAAGCCTTATATTTCTAACCTTGTTCATATCCAACTACTGTTAAGTTTTTATTAGACTTCAATTTAAAGGGTAATACACTTTTCCCCCAAGCATGATTGAATTTTGTTTTTGGGTGGGTGTTAGCCTTGGATTTTCGGAAAAATTGATCCTGACTCGACTAACCCATTTAAATGGGTATAAGCCATATATTTCTAACCTTATTCATATCCAAGCACTTTTTGGTTGCTATTAGACGTCAATTTTATGGCTAATAGACTTCTCCCGCAAACATGATTGAACTTGGTTTTTGGATGGGTGTGAGCCTTTGATTTTCGGACAAATTGATCCTGACTCGACTAGCCCCATTTTAATGGGTATAAGCCTTATATTTCTAACCTTGTTGATATCCAAATACTGTTCGAGTTTTATTAGACTTCAATTTAAAGGGTAAAAGACTTTTCCCCCCAAGCATGATTGAATTTGGTTTTTGGGTGGGTGTTAGGCTTGGATTTTCGGACAAATTGATCCTGACTCGACTACCCCATTTTAATGCGTATAAGCCATATATTTCTAACCTTTCTCATATCCAAGTACTTTTTAGCTGGTATTAGGCTTGAATTTTATGGGTAAAACACTTGTCCCACAGACATGATTGAACTTGGTTTTTGGATGGGTGTGAGCCTTTGATATTCGGACAAATTGATCGTCACTCGACTAGCCCCATTTTAATGGGTATAAGCCTTATATTTCTAACCTTGTTCATATCCAAATACTGTTCAGTTTTTATTAGACTTCAATTTAAAGGGTAATACACTTTTCCCCCAAGAATGATTGAATTTGGTTTTTGGGTGGGTGTTAGCCTTGGGTTTTCAGACAAATTGATCTTGACTCGACTAGCCCCATTTTAATGGGTATTAGCCTTATATTTCTAACCTTGTTCATATCCATGTACTTTTTAGTTTTTATTAGACTTCAATTTAAAGGGTAATACACTTTTCCCCCAAGCATGATTGAAATTGGTTTTGGGTGGGTGTTAGCCTTGGATTTTCGGACAAATTGATCTCGACTCGACTACCCCATTTTAATGGGTATAAGCCTTATATTTCTAACCTTGCTCATATACAAGTACTTTTAACCGGTATTACGCTTCAATTTTATGGGTAATACACTTGTCCCACAAACATGATTGAACTTGGTTTTTGGGTGGGTGTGAGATTTGGATTTTCGGATAAATTGATCCGGACTCGACTAGCCCCATTTTAATGGGTATTAGCCTTATATTTCTAACCTTGTTCATATCCATGTACTTTTTAGTTTTTATTAGACTTCAATTTAAAGGGTAATACACTTTTCCCCCAAGCATGATTGAATTTGGTTTTTGGGTGGGTGTTAGCCTTGGATTTTCGGACAAATTGATCCTGACTCGACTAACCCCATTTTAATGGGTATAAGCCTTATATTTCTAACCTTGCTCATATCCAAGTACTTTTTAGCTGGTATTACGCTTCAATTTTATGGGTAATACACTTGTCCCACAAACATGATTGAACTTGGTTTTTGGATGGGTGTGAGCCTTTGATATTCGGACAAATTGATCGTCACTCGACTAGCCCCATTTTAATGGGTATAAGCCTTATATTTCTAACCTTGTTCATATCCAAATAGTGTTCAATTTTTATTAGACTTCAATTTAAAGGGTAATACACTTTTCCCCAAGCATGATTGAATTTGGTTTTGGGTGGGTGTTAGCCTTGGATTTTCGAACAAATTCATCCTTACTCGACTAGCACCATTTTAATTGGTATAAGCCTTATATTTCTAACCTTTTTGATATCCAAATACTTTTTAGTTTTTATTAGATTTCAATTTAAAGGGTAATACACTTTCCCCCCAAGCATGATTGAATTTGGTTTTTGGGTGGGTGTTAGGCTTGGGTTTTTCGGACAAATTGATCCTGACTTGACTAGCCCCATTTTAATGGGTATAAGCCTTATATTTCTAACCTTATTCATATCCAATTACTTTTTAGTTGCTATTACGCTTCAATTTTATGGTTAAAACACTTGTCCCACAAACATGATTGAACTTGGTTTTGGATGGGTGTGAGCCTTGGATTTTCGGACAAATTGATCCTGACTCGACTAGCCCCATTTTAATGGGTATTAGCCTTATATTTCTAACCTTGTTCATATCCAAGTACTTTTTAGTTTTTATTAGACTTCAATTTAAAGGGTAATACACTTTTCCCCAAGCATGATTGAATTTGGTTTTTGGGTGGGTGTTAGCCTTGGATTTTCTGGACAAATTGATCCTGACTCGACTACCCCATTTTAATGCGTATAAGCCTTATATTTCTAACTTTTCTCATATCCAAGTACTTTTTAGCTGGTATTACGCTTCAATTTTATGGGTAAAACACTTGTCCAGCAAACATGATTGAACTTGGTTTTTGGATGGGTGTGAGCCTTTGATTTTCGGACAAATTGATCCTGACTCGACTAGCTCCATTTTAATGGGTATAAGCCTTATATTTCTAACCTTTTTGATATCCAAATACTTTTTAGTTTTTATTAGACTTAAATTTAAAGGGTAATACACTTTCCCCCCATGCATGATTGAATTTGGTTTTTGGGTGGGTGTTAGCCTTGGGTTTTTCGGACAAATTGATCCTGACTTGACTAGCCCCTTTTTAATGGGTATTAGCCTTAGCTTTCTAACCTTGTTCATATCCAATCACTTTTTAGTTGCTTTTAGGCTTTAATTTTTTGGGTAAAACACTTGTCCCACAAACATGATTGAACTTGGTTTTTGGATGGGTGTGAGCCTTTGATTTTCGGACAAATTGATCCTGACTCGACTAGCCCCATTTTAATGGGTATAAGCCATATATTTCTAACCTTTTTCTTATCCAAATACTTGTTCAGTTTTTATTAGACTTCAATTTAAAGGGTAATACACTTTTCCCCAAGCATGATTGAATTTAGTTTTTGGGTGGGTGTTAGCCTTGGATTTTCGGACAAATTGATCCTGACTCGACTACCCCATTTTAATGGGTATAAGCCTTATATTTCTAACCTTGCTCATATCCAAGCACTTTTTAGCTGGTATTAAGCTTCAATTTTATGGGTAATACACTTGTCCCACAAACATGATTGAACTTGGTTTTTGGATGGGTGTGAGCCTTTGATATTCGGACAAATTGATCGTCACTCGACTAGCCCCATTTTAATGGGTATAAGCCTTATATTTCTAACCTTGTTCATATCCAAATACTTGTTCAGTTTTTATTAGACTTCAATTTAAAGGGTAATACACTTTTCCCCAAGCATGATTGAATTTGGTTTTGGGTGGGTGTTAGGCTTGGATTTTCGGACAAATTGATCCGACTCGACTACCCCATTTTAATGCGTATAAGCCTTATATTTCTAACCTTGATCATATCCAAGTACTTTTTAGCTGGTATTACGCTTCAATTTTCTGGATAATACACTTGTCCCACAAACATGATTGAACTTGGTTTTTGGATGGGTGTGAGCCTTTGATATTCGGACAAATTGATCGTCACTCGACTAGACCCATTTTAATGGTATTAGCCTTATATTTCTAACCTTGTTCATATCCAAATATTTTTTAGTTTTTATTAGACTTCAATTTAAAGGGTAATACACTTTTCCCCCAAGCATGATTGAATTTGGTTTTTGGGTGGGTGTTAGCCTTGGGTTTTCGAGACAAATTGATCCTGACTCGACTAGCCCCATTTTAATGGGTATTAGCCTTATATTTCTAACCTTGTTCATATCCAAATATTTTTAGTTTTTATTAGATTTCAATTTAAAGGGTAATACACTTTTCCCCAAGCATGATTGAAATTGGTTTTGGGTGGGTGTTAGCCTTGGATTTTCGGACAAATTGATCTCGACTCGACTACCCCATTTTAATGGGTATAAGCCTTATATTTCTAACCTTGCTCATATACAAGTACTTTTTAACTGGTATTACGCTTCAATTTTATGGGTAATACACTTGTCCCACAAACATGATTGAACTTGGTTTTGGATGGGTGTGAGCCTTGGATTTTCGGACAAATTGATCCTGACTCGACTAGCCCCATTTTAATGGGTATTAGCCTTATATTTCTAACCTTGTTCATAACCAAGTACTTTTTAGTTTTTATTAGACTTCAATTTAAAGGGTAATACACTTTTCCCCAAGCATGATTGAATTTGGTTTATGGGTGGGTGTTAGCCTTGGATTTTCGGACAAATTGATCCTGACTCGACTAACCCCATTTTAATGGGTATAAGCCTTATATTTCTAACCTTGCTCACATCCAAGTACTTTTTAGCTTGTATTACGCTTCAATTTTATGGGTAATACACTTGTCCCACAAACATGATTGAACTTGGTTTTGGATGGGTGTGAGCCTTTGATATTCGGACAAATTGATCGTCACTCGACTAGCCCCATTTTAATGGGTATAAGCCTTATATTTCTAACCTTGTTCATATCCAAATAGTGTTCAATTTTTATTAGACTTCAATTTAAAGGGTAATACACTTTTCCCCAAGCATGATTGAATTTGGTTTTGGGTGGGTGTTAGCCTTGGATTTTCGGACAAATTGATCCTGACTCGACTAGCCCCATTTTAATGGGTATTAGCCTATATATTTCTAACCTTGTTCATATCCAAATATTTTTAGTTTTTATTAGATTTCAATTTAAAGGGTAATACACTTTTCCCCAAGCATGATTGAAATTGGTTTTGGGTGGGTGTTAGCCTTGGATTTTCGGACAAATTGATCCTGACTCGACTAACCCCATTTTAATGGGTATAAGCCTTATATTTCTAACCTTGCTCATATAGAAGTACTTTTTAGCTGGTATTACACTTCAATTTTATGGGTAATACACTTGTCCCACAACCATGATTGAACTTGGTTTTTGGATGGGTGTGAGCCTTGGATTTTCTGACAAATTGATCCTGACTCGACTAGCCCCATTTTAATGGGTATTAGCCTTATATTTCTAACCTTGTTCATATCCAAGTACTTTTTAGTTTTTATTAGACTTCAATTTAAAGGGTAATACACTTTTCCCCCAAGCATGATTGAACTTAGTTTTTGGGTGGGTTTTAGCCTTGGATTTTCGGACAAATTGATCCTGACTCGACTAACCCCATTTTAATGGGTATAAGCCTTATATTTCTAACCTTTCTCATATCCAAGTACTTTTTAGCTGGTATTACGCTTCAATTTTATGGGTAAAACACTTGTCCCACAAACATGATTGAACTTGGTTTTTGGATGGGTGTTAGCCTTGGATTTTTGGACAAATTGATCCTCACTCGACTAGCCCCATTTTAATGGGTATAAGCCTTATATTTCTAACCTTGGTCATATCCAAATACTTTTTAGTTTTTATTAGACTTCAATTTAAAGGGTAATACACTTTTCCCCCAAGCATGATTGAATTTGGTCTTTGGGTGGGTGTTAGCCTTGGGTTTTCGGACAAATTGATCCGGACTCGACTAGCCCCATTTTAATGGGTATTAGCCTTAGATTTCTAACCTTGTTCATATCCAATCACTTTTTAGTTGCTATTAGGCTTCAATTTTATGGGTAAAACACTTGTCCCACAAACATGATTGAACTTGGTTTTTGGATGGGTGTGAGCCTTTGATTTTCGGACAAATTGATCCTGACTCGACTAGCCCCATTTTAATGGGTATAAGCCTTATATTTCTAAGCTTGTTCATATCCAAATACTGTTCAGTTTTTATTAGACTTCAATTTAAAGGGTAATACACTTTTCCCCCAAGCATGATTGAATTTGGTTTTTTGGTGGGTGTTAGCCTTGGATTTTCGGACAAATTGATCCCGACTCGACTACCCCATTTTAATGGGTATAAGCCTTATATTTCTAACCTTGCTCATATCCAAGCACTTTTTAGCTGGTATTAAGCTTCAATTTTATGGGTAATACACTTGTCCCACAAACATGATTGAACTTGGTTTTGGATGGGTGTGAGCCTTTGATATTCGGACAAATTGATCGTCACTCGACTAGCCCCATTTTAATGGGTATAAGCCTTATATTTCTAACCTTGTTCATATCCAAATACTTGTTCAGTTTTTATTAGACTTCAATTTAAAGGGTAATACACTTTTCCCCAAGCATGATTGAATTTGGTTTTTGGGTGGGTGTTA
This sequence comes from Salix exigua, assembly GCA_032356905.1. Classification (NCBI taxonomy): domain Eukaryota; kingdom Viridiplantae; phylum Streptophyta; class Magnoliopsida; order Malpighiales; family Salicaceae; genus Salix; species Salix exigua. Next base: position 9,532,111 of record CM063602.1, on the reverse strand, counting down.
GGCTTGGATTTTCGGACAATTTGATCCGACTCGACTACCCCATTTTAATGCGTATAAGCCATATATTTCTAACCTTTCTCATATCCAAGTACTTTTTAGCTGGTATTACGCTTCAATTTTATGGGTAATACACTTGTCCCACAAACATGATTGAACTTGGTTTTTGGATGGGTGTGAGCCTTGGATTTTCGGACAAATTGATCCCGACTCGACTAGCCCCATTTTAATGGGTATTAGCCTTATATTTCTAACCTTGTTCATATCCAAGTACTTTTTAGTTTTTATTAGACTTCAATTTAAAGGGTAATACACTTTTCCCCAAGCATGATTGAATTTGGTTTTGGGTGGGTGTTAGCCTTGGATTTTCGGACAAATTGATCCCGACTCGACTACCCCATTTTAATGCGTATAAGCCTTATATTTCTAACCTTGTTCATATCCAATCACTTTTTAGTTGCTATTAGGCTTTAATTTTATGGGTAAAACACTTGTCCCACAAACATGATTGAACTTGGTTTTTGTATGGGTTTGAGCCTTTGATATTCGGACAAATTGATCGTCACTCGACTAGCCCCATTTTAGTGGGTGTTAGCCTTGGGTTTTTCGGACAAATTGATCCTGACTTGACTAGCCCCATTTTAATGGGTATAAGCCTTATATTTCTAACCTTGTTCATATCCAATCACTTTTTGGTTGCTTTTAGGCTTTAATTTTTTGGGTAAAACACTTCTCCCACAAACATGATTGAACTTGGTTTTTGGATGGGTGTGAGCCTTTGATTTTCGGAAAAATTGATCCTGACTCGACTAGCCCCATTTTAATGGGTATAAGCCTTATATCTCTAACCTTGTTCATATCCAAATACTTGTTCAGTTTTATTAGACTTCAATTTAAAGGGTAATACACTTTTCCCCAAAGCATGATTGAATTTGGTTTTTGGGTGGGTGTTAGGCTTGGATTTTCGGACAAATTGATCCTGACTCGACTACCCCATTTTAATGCGTATAAGCCTTATATTTCTAACCTTTCTCATATCCAAGTACTTTTTAGCTGGTATTACGCTTCAATTTTCTGGATAATACACTTGTCCCACAAACATGATTGAACTTGGTTTTTGGATGGGTGTGAGCCTTTGATATTCGGACAAATTGATCGTCACTCGACTAGACCCATTTTAATGGTATTAGCCTTATATTTCTAACCTTGTTCATATCCAAATATTTTTTAGTTTTTATTAGACTTCAATTTAAAGGGTAATACACTTTTCCCCAAGCATGATTGAATTTGGTTTTGGGTGGGTGTTAGCCTTGGGTTTTCGAGACAAATTGATCCTGACTCGACTAGCCCCATTTTAATGGGTATTAGCCTTATATTTCTAACCTTGTTCATATCCAAATATTTTTTAGTTTTTATTAGATTTCAATTTAAAGGGTAATACACTTTTCCCCAAGCATGATTGAAATTGGTTTTGGGTGGGTGTTAGCCTTGGATTTTCGGACAAATTGATCCTGACTCGACTACCCCATTTTATTGGGTATAAGCCTTATATTTCTAACCTTGCTCATATACAAGTACTATTTAGCTGGTATTACGCTTCAATTTTATGGGTAATACACTTGTCCCACAAACATGATTAAACTTGGTTTTTTGATGGGTGTGAGCCTTGGATTTTCGGACAAATTGATCCAGACTCCACTAACCCCATTTTAATGGGTATTAGCCTTATATTTCTAACCTTGTTCATATCCAAGTACTTTTTAGTTTTTATTAGACTTCAATTTAAAGGGTAATACACTTTTCCCCCAAGCATGATTGAATTTGGTTTTTGGGTGGGTGTTAGCCTTGGATTTTCGGACAAATTGATCCTGACTCGACTAACCCCATTTTAATGGGTATAAGCCTTATATTTCTAACCTTGCTCACATCCAAGTACTTTTTAGCTTGTATTACGCTTCAATTTTATGGGTAATACACTTGTCCCACAAACATGATTGAACTTGGTTTTTGGATGGGTGTGAGCCTTTGATATTCGGACAAATTGATCGTCACTCGACTAGACCCATTTTATTGGTTATAATCCTTATATTTCTAACCTTGTTCATATCCAAATACTGTTCAATTTTTATTAGACTTCAATTTAAAGGGTAATACACTTTTCCCCAAGCATGATTGAATTTGGTTTTGGGTGGGTGTTAGCCTTGGATTTTCGGACAAATTGATCCCGACTCGACTAGCCCCATTTTAATGGGTATTAGCCTTATATTTCTAACCTTGTTCATATCCAAATATTTTTAGTTTTTATTAGATTTCAATTTAAAGGGTAATACACTTTTCCCCAAGCATGATTGAAATTGGTTTTGGGTGGGTGTTAGCCTTGGATTTTCGGACAAATTGATCCCGACTCGACTACCCCATTTTAATGGGTATAAGCCTTATATTTCTAACCTTGCTCATATACAAGTACTTTTTAACTGGTATTACGCTTCAATTTTATGGGTAATACACTTGTCCCACAAACATGATTGAACTTGGTTTTGGATGGGTGTGAGCCTTGGATTTTCGGACAAATTGATCCTGACTCGACTAGCCCCATTTTAATGGGTATTAGCCTTATATTTCTAACCTTGTTCATATCCAAGTACTTTTTAGTTTTTATTAGACTTCAATTTAAAGGGTAATACACTTTTCCCCCAAGCATGATTGAATATGGTTTTTGGGTGGGTTTTAGCCTTGGATTTTCGGACAAATTGATCCTGACTCGACTACCCCATTTTAATGCGTATAAGCCTTATATTTCTAACCTTTCTCATATCCAAGTACTTTTTAGCTGGTATTACGCTTCAATTTTATGGGTAATACACTTGTCCCACAAACATGATTGAACTTGGTTTTGGATGGGTGTGAGCCTTGGATTTTCGGACAAATTGATCCTGACTCGACTAGCCCCATTTTAATGGGTATTAGCCTTAGATTTCTAACCGTGTTCATATCCATGCACTTTTAAGTTGCTATTAGGCTTCAATTTTATGGGTAACACAGTTTTCCCCCAAACATGATTGAACTTGGTTTTTGGGTGGGTGTTAGCCTTGGATTTTCGGACAAATTGATCCGGACTCGATTAGCCCCATTTTTATGGGTATTCGCCTTAGATTTCTAACCTTGTTCATATCCAATCACTTTTTAGTTGCTATTAGGCTTGAATTTTATGGGTAACACACTTTTCTCCAATCATGATTGAACTTGGTTTTTGGGTGGGTGTTAGCCTTGGATTTTCGGACAAATTGATCCTGAATCGACTAGCCCCATTTTAATGGGTGTAAGCCTTATATTTCTAACCGTGTTCATATCCAAATACTTGTTCAGTTTTTATTAGACTTCAATTTAAAGGGTAATACACTTTTCCCCAAGCATGATTGAATTTAGTTTTTGGGTGGGTGTTAGCCTTGGATTTTCGGACAAATTGATACTGACTCGACTAGCCCCATTTTAATGGGTATAAGCCTTATATTTCTAACCTTGCTCATATCCAAGCACTTTTTAGCTGGTATTACGCTTCAATTTATGAGTAAAATACTTGTCCCACAAACATGATTGAACTTGATTTTTGGATGGATGTGAGCCTTTGATATTCGGACAAATTGATCGTCACTCGACTAGCCCCATTTTAATGGGTATAAGCCTTATATTTCTAACCTTGTTCATATCCAAATACTCGTTCAGTTTTATTAGACTTCAATTTAAAGGGTAATACACTTTTCCCCAAGCATGATTGAATTTAGTTTTTGGGTGGGTGTTAGCCTTGGATTTTCGGACAAATTGATCTCGACTCGACTACCCCATTTTAATGGGTATAAGCCTTATATTTCTAACCTTGCTCATATCCAAGCACTTTTTAGCTGGTATTAAGCTTCAATTTTATGGATAATACACTTGTCCCACAAACATGATTGAACTTGGTTTTTGGATGGGTGTGAGCCTTTGATATTCGGACAAATTGATCGTCACTCGACTAGCCCCATTTTAATGGGTATTAGACTTATATTTCTAACCATGTTCATATCCAAATACTTGTTCAGTTTTTATTAGACTTCAATTTAAAGGGTAATACACTTTTCCCCAAGCATGATTGAATTTGGTTTTGGGTGGGTGTTAGGCTTGGATTTTCGGACAAATTGATCCCGACTCGACTACCCCATTTTAATGCGTATAAGCCATATATTTCTAACCTTTCTCATATCCAAGTACTTTTTAGTTGGTATTACGCTTCAATTTTATGGGTAATACACTTGTCCCACAAACATGATTGAACTTGGTTTTGGATGGGTGTGAGCCTTTGATATTCGGACAAATTGATCGTCACTCGACTAGCCCCATTTTAATGGGTATGAGCCTTATATTTCTAACCCTGTTCATATCCAAATAGTGTTCAGTTTTATTAGACTTCAATTTAAAGGGTAATACACTTTTCCCCAAGCATGATTGAATTTGGTTTTTGGGTGGGTGTTAGCCTTGGGTTTTCGGACAAATTGATCCTGACTCGACTAGCCCCATTTTAATGGGTATTAGCCTTATATTTTTAACCTTGTTCATATCCAAATAGTGTTCAGTTTTATTAGACTTCAATTTAAAGGGTAATACACTTTCCCCCCAAGCATGATTGAATTTGGTTTTTTGGTGGGTGTTAGGCTTGGGTTTTTCGGACAAATTGATCCTGACTTGACTAGCCCCATTTTAATGGGTATAAGCCTTATATTTATAACCTTATTCATATCAAAATACTTTTTAGTTTATATTACACTTCAATTTTAAGGGTTATACACATTTCCCCCAAGCATGATTTAAGTTGGTCCTTGGGCGGGTGTTAGGCTTGGATTTTCGGACAAATTGATCCTGACTTGACTAGCCCCATTTAAATGGGTATAAGCCCTATATTTATAACCTTGGTCATATCAAAATACTTTTTAGTTTTTATTAGACTTCAATTTAAAGGGTAATACACTTTTCCCCCAAGCATGATTGAATTTGGTCTTTGGGTGGGTGTTAGGCTTGGGTTTTCGGACAAATTGATCCGGACATGCCTAGCCCCATTTTAATGGGTATTAGCCTTAGATTTCTAACCTTGTTCATATCCAATCACTTTTTAGTTGCTATTAGGCTTCAATTTTATGGGTAAAACACTTGTCCCATAAACATGATTGAACTTGGTTTTTGGATGGGTGTGAGCCTTTGATTTTCGGACAAATTGATCCTGACTCGACTAGCCCCATTTTAATGGGTATAAGCCTTATATTTCTAACCTTGTTCATATCCAAATACTTGTTCAGCTTTTATTAGACTTCAATTTAAAGGGTAATACACTTTTCCCCAAGCATGATTGAATTTGGTTTTGGGTGGGTGTTAGCCTTGGATTTTCGGACAAATTGATCCCGACTCGACTACCCCATTTTAATGCGTATAAGCCATATATTTCTAACCTTTCTCATATCCAAGTACTTTTTAGCTGGTATTACGCTTCAATTTTATGGGTAATACACTTGTCCCACAAACATGATTGAACTTGGTTTTGGATGGGTGTGAGCCTTGGATTTTCGGACAAATCGATCCCGACTCGACTAGCCCATTTTAATGGGTATTAGCCTTATATTTCTAACCTTGTTCATATCCAAGTACTTTTTAGTTTTTATTAGACTTCAATTTAAAGGGTAATACACTTTTCCCCAAGCATGATTGAATTTGGTTTTGGGTGGGTGTTAGCCTTGGGTTTTCGGACACATTGATCCGGACTCGACTAGCCCCATTTTAATGGGTATAAGCCTTAGATTTCTAACCTTTCTCATATCCAATCACTTTTTAGTTGCTATTAGGATTGAATTTTATGGGTAAAACACTTGTCCTACAAACATGATTGAACTTGGTTTTTGGATGGGTGTGAGCCTTTGATATTCGGACAAATTGATCGTCACTCGACTAGCCCCATTTTAATGGGTATAAGCCTTATATTTCTAACCTTGTTCATATCCAAATACTGTTCAGTTTTTATTAGACTTCAATTTAAAGGGTAATACACTTTTCCCCCAAGCATGATTGAATTTGGTTTTTGGGTGGGTGTTAGCCTTGGGTTTTCAGACAAATTGATCTTGACTCGACTAGCCCCATTTTAATGGGTATTAGCCTTATATTTCTAACCTTTTTGATATCCAAATACTTTTTAGTTTTTATTAGATTTCAATTTAAAGGGTAATACACTTTCCCCCCAAGCATGATTGAATTTGGTTTTTGGGTGGGTGTTCGCCTTGGGTTTTCAGAGAAAATGATCCGGACTCGACTAGCCCCATTTTAATGGGTATTAGCCTTAGATTTCTAACCTTATTCATGTCCAATCACTTTTTAGTTGCTATTAGGTTTCAATTTTATGGGTAATACACTTGTCCCACAAACATGATTGAACTTGGTTTTGGATGGGTGTGAGCCTTTGATATTCGGACAAATTGATCGTCACTCGACTAGCCCCATTTTAATGGGTATAAGCCTTATATTTCTAACCTTGTTCATATCCAAATACTGTTCAGTTTTTATTAGACTTCAATTTAAAGGGTAATACACTTTTCCCCCAAGCATGATTGAATTTGGTTTTTGGGTGGGTGTTAGCCTTGGATTTTCGGACAAATTGATCCTCGACTCGACTACCCCATTTTAATGGGTATAAGCCTTATATATCTAACCTTGCTCATATCCAAGCACTTTTTAGGTGGTATTAGGCTCCAATTTTATGGCTAACACACTTTTCCCCCAAGCATGATTGAACTTGGTTTTGGGTGGGTGTTAGCCTTGGATTTTCGGACAAATTGATCCTGACTCGACTAACCCCATTTTAATGGGTATAAGCCTTATATTTCTAAACTTGTTCATATCCAAGACCTTTTTAGTTGGTATAAGTATTCAATTTTATGGCTAATAGACTTTTCCCCCAAGCATGATTGAACTAGGTTTTTGGGTGGGTGTTAGCCTTGGATTTTCGGACAAATTGATCCTGACTCGACTAGCCCCATTTTGAGGGGTATAAGCCTTATCTTTCTAACCTTGGTCATATCAAAATACTTTTTAGTTTTTATTAGCCTTCAATTTAAAGGGTAATACACTTTTCCCCAAGCATGATTGAATTTGGTTTTGGGTGGGTGTTAGCCTTGGGAATTCGGACAAATTGATCCGGACTCGACTAGCCCCATTTTAATGGGTCGAAGCCTTAGCTTTCTAACCTTGTTCATATCCAATCACTTTTTAGTTGCTTTTAGGCTTTAATTTTTTGGGTAAAACACTTGTCCCACAAACATGATTGAACTTGGTTTTTGGATGGGTGTGAGCCTTTGATTTTCGGACAAATTGATCCTGACTCGACTAGCCCCATTTTAATGGGTATAAGCCTTATATTTCTAACCTTGTTGATATCCAATAACTTTTTAGTTTGTATTAGACTTAAATATAATGGGTAAAACACTTTTCCCCAAGCATGATTGAATTTGGTTTTGGGTGGGTGTTAGCCTTGGATTTTCGGACAAATTGATCCTGACTCGACTACCCCATTTTAATGCGTATAAGCCTTATATTTCTAACCTTTCTCATATCCAAGTACTTTTTAGCTGGTATTACGCTTCAATTTTATGGGTAATACACTTGTCCCACAAACATGATTGAACTTGGTTTTGGATGGGTGTGAGCCTTGGATTTTCTGGACAAATTGATCCCGACTCGACTAGCCCCATTTTAATGGGTATTAGCCTTATATTTCTAACCTTGTTCATATCCAAGTACTTTTTAGTTTTTATTAGACTTCAATTTAAAGGGTAATACACTTTTCCCCAAGCATGATTGAATTTGGTTTTGGGTGGGTGTTAGCCTTGGGTTTTGGACACATTGATCCGGACTCGACTAGCCCCTTTTTAATGGGTCGAAGCCTTAGATTTCTAACCTTATTCATATCCAATTACTTTTTAGTTGCTATTACGCTTCAATTTTATGGGTAAAACACTTGTCCCACAAACATGATTGAACTTGGTTTTTGGATAGGTGTTAGCCTTTTATATTCTGGACAAATTGATCGTCACTCGACTAGCCCCATTTTAATGGGTATAAGCCTTATATCTCTAACCTTGTTCATATCCAAATCATTGTTCAGTTTTTATTAGACTTCAATTTAAAGGGTAATACACTTTTCCCCAAGCATGATTGAATTTAGTTTTTGGGTGGGTGTTAGCCTTGGATTTTCTGGACAAATTGATCCCGACTCGACTACCCCATTTTAATGGGTATAAGCCTTATATTTCTAACCTTGCTCATATCCAAGCACTTTTTAGCTGGTATTACGCTTCAATTTTATGGGTAATACACTTGTCCCACAAACATGATTGAACTTGGTTTTTGGATGGGTGTGAGCCTTTGATATTCGGACAAATTGATCGTCACTCGACTAGCCCCATTTTAATGGGTATAAGCCTTATATTTCTAACCTTGTTCATATCCAAATACTGTTCAGTTTTTATTAGACTTCAATTTAAAGGGTAATACACTTTTCCCCCAAGCATGATTGAATTTGGTTTTTGGGTGGGTGTTAGCCTTGGATTTTCGGACAAATTGATCCCGACTCGACTACCCCATTTTAATGCGTATAAGCCATATATTTCTAACCTTTCTCATATCCAAGTACTTTTTAGTCGGTATTACGCTTCAATTTTATGGGTAATACACTTGTCCCACAAACATGATTGAACTTGGTTTTGGATGGGTGTGAGCCTTTGATATTCTGGACAAATTGATCGTCACTCGACTAGCCCCATTTTAATGGGTATAAGCCTTATATTTCTAACCTTGTTCATATCCAAATAGTGTTCAGTTTTTATTAGACTTCAATTTAAAGGGTAATACACTTTTCCCCAAGCATGATTGAATTTGGTTTTGGGTGGGTGTTAGCCTTGGGTTGTCAGACAAATTGATCCTGACTCGACTAGCCCCATTTTAATGGGTATTAGCCTTATATTTTTAACCTTGTTCATATCCAAATAGTGTTCAGTTTTTATTAGACTTCAATTTAAAGGGTAATACACTTTCCCCCCAAGCATGATTGAATTTGGTTTTGGGTGGGTGTTAGCCTTGGGTTTTCGGACAAATTGATCCTGACTCGACTAGCTCCATTTTAATGGGTATAAGCGTTATCTTTCTAACCTTGTTCATATCCAAATACTTTTAAGTTTTTATTAGACTTCAATTTAAAGGGTAATACACTTTTCCCCCAAGCATGATTGAATTTGGTTTTTGTGTGTGTGTTAGCCTTGGGTTTTTCGGACAAATTCATCCGGACTCGATTAGCCCCATTTTAATGGGTATAAGCCTTATATTTCTAATCTTGATCATATCAAAATACTTTTTAGTTTTTATTAGACTTCAATTTAAAGGGTAATACACTTTTCCCCCAAGCATGATTGAATTTGGTTTTTGTGTGGGTGTTAGCCTTGGGTTTTTCGGACAAATTCATCCGGACTCGATTAGCCCCATTTTAATGGGTATTAGCCTTAGATTTCTAACCTTGTCCATATCCAATCACTTTTTAATTGCTATTAGGTTTCAATTTTATGCGTAACGCACTTTTCCCCAAGCATGATTCAATTTGGCTTTTGGGCGGGTGTTAGCCTTGGATTTTCGGACAAATTGATCCAGACTCGACTAGCCCCATTTTAATGGGTATTAGCCTTATATTTCTAAACTAGTTCATATACAATTACTGTTCAGTTTTTATTAGACTTCAATTTAAAGGGTAATACACTTTTCCCCAAGCATGATTGAATTTGGTTTTTGGGTGGGTGTTAGCTTGGATTTTCGGACAAATTGATCCCGACTCGACTACCCCATTTTAATGCGTATAAGCCATATATTTCTAACCTTTCTCATATCCAAGTACTTTTTAGTTGGTATTACGCTTCAATTTTATGGGTAATACACTTGTCCCACAAACATGATTGAACTTGGTTTTGGATGGGTGTGAGCCTTGGATTTTCGGACAAATCGATCCTCGACTCGACTAGCCCATTTTAATGGGTATTAGCCTTATATTTCTAACCTTGTTCATATCCAAGTACTTTTTAGTTTTTATTAGACTTCAATTTAAAGGGTAATACACTTTTCCCCAAGCATGATTGAATTTGGTTTTGGGTGGGTGTTAGCCTTGGGTTTTCGGACACATTGATCCGGACTCGACTAGCCCCATTTTAATGGGTATAAGCCTTAGATTTCTAACCTTTCTCATATCCAATCACTTTTTAGTTGCTATTAGGATTGAATTTTATGGGTAAAACACTTGTCCTACAAACATGATTGAACTTGGTTTTTGGATGGGTGTGAGCCTTTGATATTCGGACAAATTGATCGTCACTCGACTAGCCCCATTTTAATGGGTATAAGCCTTATATTTCTAACCTTGTTCATATCCAAATAGTGTTCAGTTTTATTAGACTTCAATTTAAAGGGTAATACACTTTTCCCCCAAGCATGATTGAATTTGGTTTTTGAGTGGGTGTTAACCTTGGGTTTTCGGACAAATTGATCCAAACTCGATTAGCCCCATTTTAAAGTGTATTAGCCTTAGATTTCTAACCTTGTTCATATCCAAATATTTTTAGTTTTTATTAGATTTCAATTTAAAAGGTAATACACTTTTCCCCAAGCATGATTGAATTTGGTTTTGGGTGGGTGTTAGCCTTGGGTTTTCGAGAGAAATTGATCCGGACTCGACTAGCCCCATTTTAATGGGTATTAGCCTTAGATTTCTAACCTTATTCATGTCCAATCACTTTTTAGTTGCTATTAGGTTTCAATTTTATGGGTAATACACTTGTCCCACAAACATGATTGAACTTGGTTTTGGATGGGTGTGAGCCTTTGATATTCGGACAAATTGATCGTCACTCGACTAGCCCCATTTTAATGGGTATAAGCCTTATATTTCTAACCTTGTTCATATCCAAATACTTGTTCAGTTTTTATTAGACTTCAATTTAAAGGGTAATACACTTTTCCCCAAGCATGATTGAATTTGGTTTTGGGTGGGTGTTAGCCTTGGATTTTCGGACAAATTGATCCTCGACTCGACTACCCCATTTTAATGGGTATAAGCCTTATATTTCTAACCTTGCTCATATCCAAGCACTTTTTAGTCGGTATCACGCTTCAATTTTATGGGTAATACACTTTTCCCCAAGCATGATTGAACTTGGTTTTTGGGTGGGTGTTAGCCTTGGATTTTCTGGACAAATTGATCCTCGACTCGACTAACCCCATTTTAATGGGTATAAGCCTTATATTTCTAACCTTGCTCATATCCAAGCACTTTTTAGCTGGTATCACGCTTCAATTTTATGGGTAATACACTTTTCCCCAAGCATGATTGAACTTGGTTTTGGGTGGGTGTTAGCCTTGGATTTTCGGACAAATTGATCCTCGCCTCGACTAGCCCCATTTTAATGGGTATTAGCCTTATATTTCTAACCTTGTTCATATCCAAATATTTTTAGTTTTTATTAGACTTCAATTTAAAGGGTAATACACTTTTCCCCAAGCATGATTGAACTTGGTTTTTGGGCGGGTGTTAGCCTTGGATTTTCGGACAAATTGATCCTGACTGGACTAGCCCCATTTTAATGGGTATTAGCCTTAGCTTTCTAACCTTGTTCATATCCAATCACTTTTTAGTTGCTTTTAGGCTTTAATTTTTTGGGTAAAAAACTTGTCCCACAAACATGATTGAACTTGGTTTTTGGATGGGTGTGAGCCTTTGATTTTCGGACAAATTGATCCTGACTCGACTAGCTCCATTTTAATGGGTATAAGCCTTATATTTCTAACCTTTTTGATATCCAAATACTTTTTAGTTTTTATTAGATTTCAATTTAAAGGGTAATACACTTTCCCCCCAAGCATGATTGAATTTGGTTTTTGGGTGGGTGTTAGCCTTGGATTTTCTGGACAAATTGATCCTGACTCGACTACCCCATTTTAATGCGTATAAGCCTTATATTTCTAACCTTTCTCATATCCAAGTACTTTTTAGCTGGTATTACGCTTCAATTTTATGGGTAATACACTTGTCCCACAAACATGATTGAACTTGGTTTTTGGATGGGTGTGAGCCTTGGATTTTCTGGACAAATTGATCCTGACTCGACTAGCCCCATTTAAATGGGTATAAGCCCTATATTTATAACCTTGGTCATATCAAAATACTTTTTAGTTTTTATTAGACTTCAATTTAAAGGGTAATACACTTTTCCCCCAAGCATGATTGAATTTGGTCTTTGGGTGGGTGTTAGCCTTGGGTTTTCGGACAAAATGATCCGGACATGCCTAGCCCCATTTTAATGGGTCGAAGCCTTAGATTTCTAACCTTGTTCATATCCAATCACTTTTTAGTTGCTATTACGCTTCAATTTTATGGGTAAAACACTTGTCCCACAAACATGATTGAACTTGGTTTTTGGATAGGTGTTAGCCTTTGATTTTCGGACAAATTGATCCTGACTCGACTAGCCCCCTTTTAATGGGTATAAGCCTTATATTTCTAACCTTGTTCATATCCAAATACTGTTCAGTTTTTATTAGACTTCAATTTAAAGGGTAATACACTTTTCCCCAAGCATGATTGAATTTGGTTTTGGGTGGGTGTTAGCCTTGGATTTTCTGGACAAATTGATCCCGACTCGACTACCCCATTTTAATGCGTATAAGCCATATATTTCTAACCTTTCTCATATCCAAGTACTTTTTAGCTGGTATTACGCTTCAATTTTATGGGTAATACACTTGTCCCACAAACATGATTGAACTTGGTTTTGGATGGGTGTGAGCCTTGGATTTTCGGACAAATCGATCCCGACTCGACTAGCCCATTTTAATGGGTATTAGCCTTATATTTCTAATCTTGATCTTATCAAAGTACTTTTTAGTTTTTATTAGACTTCAATTTAAAGGGTAATACACTTTTCCCCAAGCATGATTGAATTTGGTTTTGGGTGGGTGTTAGCCTTGGGTTTTCGTACACATTGATCCGGACTCGACTAGCCCCATTTTAATGGGTATAAGCCTTAGATTTCTAACCTTTCTCATATCCAATCACTTTTTAGTTGCTATTAGGATTGAATTTTATGGGTAAAACACTTGTCCTACAAACATGATTGAACTTGGTTTTTGGATGGGTGTGAGCCTTTGATATTCTGGACAAATTGATCGTCACTCGACTAGCCCCATTTTAATGGGTATAAGCCTTATATTTCTAACCTTGTTCATATCCAAATAGTGTTCAGTTTTTATTAGACTTCAATTTAAAGGGTAATACACTTTTCCCCAAGCATGATTGAATTTGGTTTTGGGTGGGTGTTAGCCTTGGGTTTTCGAGACAAATTGATCCCGACTCGACTAGCCCCATTTTAATGGGTATTAGCCTTATATTTCTAACCTTGTTCATATCCAAATATTTTTAGTTTTTATTAGATTTCAATTTAAAGGGTAATACACTTTTCCCCAAGCATGATTGAATTTGGTTTTGGGTGGGTGTTAGCCTTGGGTTTTCAGACAAATTGATCCGGACTTGCCTAGCCCCATTTTAATGGGTATTAGCCTTAGATTTCTAACCTTATTCATGTCCAATCACTTTTTAGTTGCTATTAGGTTTCAATTTTATGGGTAATACACTTGTCCCACAAACATGATTGAACTTGGTTTTTGGATGGGTGTGAGCCTTTGATATTCTGGACAAATTGATCGTCACTCGACTAGCCCCATTTTAATGGGTATAAGCCTTATATTTCTAACCTTGTTCATATCCAAATACTGTTCAGTTTTTATTAGACTTCAATTTAAAGGGTAATACACTTTTCCCCAAGCATGATTGAATTTGGTTTTGGGTGGGTGTTAGCCTTGGATTTTCGGACAAATTGATCCCGACTCGACTACCCCATTTTAATGGGTATAAGCCTTATATTTCTAACCTTGCTCATATCCAAGCACTTTTTAGCTGGTATCACGCTTCAATTTTATGGGTAACACACTTTTCCCAAAGCATGATTAAACTTGGTTTTTTGGGTGGGTGTTAGCCTTGGATTTTCGGATAAATTGATCCGGACTCAACTAAGCCCATTTTAATGGGTATAAGCCTTATATTTCTAACCTTGCTCATATCCAAGCACTTTTTAGCTGGTATTACGCTTCAATTTTATGGGTAATACACATTTCCCCCAAGCATGATTGAACTTGGTTTTTGGGTGGGTGTTAGCCTTGGATTTTCGGACAAATTGATCCTCGCCTCGACTAGCCCCATTTTAATTGGTATTAGCCTTATATTTATAACCTTGGTCATATCAAAATACTTTTTAGTTTTTATTAGACTTCAATTTAAAGGGTAATACACTTTTCCCCCAAGCATGATTGAATTTGATCTTTGGGTGGGTGTTAGCCTTGGGTTTTCGGACAAATTGATCCGGCCATGCCTAGCCCCATTTTAATGGGTATTAGCCTTAGATTTCTAACCTTGTTCATTTCCAATCCCTTTATAGGTGCTATTACGCTTCAATTTTATGCGTAACACACTTTTCCCCAAGCATGATTGAACTTGGTTTTTGGGCGGGTGTTAGCCTTGGATTTTCGGACAAAATGATCCTGACTCGACTAGCCCCATTTAAATGGGTATAAGCCCTATATTTATAACCTTGGTCATATCAAAATACTTTTTAGTTTTTATTAGACTTCAATTTAAAGGGTAATACACTTTTCCCCCAAGCATGATTGAATTTGGTCTTTGGGTGGGTGTTAGCCTTGGGTTTTCAGACAAATTGATCCGGACTTGCCTAGCCCCATTTTAATGGGTATTAGCCTTAGATTTCTAACTTTGTTCATATCCAATCACTTTTTAGTTGCTATTACGCTTCAATTTTATGGGTAAAACACTTGTCCCACAAACATGATTGAACTTGGTTTTTGGATGGGTGTTAGCCTTTGATTTTCGGACAAATTGATCCTGACTCGACTAGCCCCCTTTTAATGGGTATAAGCCTTATATTTCTAACCTTGTTCATTTCCAAATACTATTCAGTTTTTATTAGACTTCAATTTAAAGGGTAATACACTTTTCCCCAAGCATGATTGAATTTAGTTTTTGGGTGGGTGTTAGCCTTGGATTTTCGGACAAATTGATCCTGACTCGACTATCCCATTTTAATGGGTATAAGCCTTATATTTCTAACCTTGCTCATATACAAGTACTTTTTAGCTGGTATTACGCTTCAATTTTATGGGTAATATACTTGTCCCACAAACATGATTGAACTTGGTTTTTCGATGGGTGTGAGCCTTGGATTTTCGGACAAATTGATACTGACACGACTAGCCCCATTTTAATGGGTATAAGCCTTATATTTCTAACCTTGTTCATATCCAAATACTGTTTAGTTTTTATTAGCCTTCAATTTAACGGGTAAGGCACTTTAACCCCAAGCATGATTAAATTTGGTTTTTGGGTGGGTGTTAGCCTTGGGTTTTCAGACAAATTGTTCCGGACTCGACTAGCCCCATTTTAATGGGTATTAGCCTTAGATTTATAACCTTGTTCATATCCAATCACTTTTTGGTTGCTATTAGGCTTCAATTTTATGGGTAAAACACTTGTCCCACAAACATGATTGAACTCGGTTTTTGGATGGGTGTGAGCCTTTGATTTTCGGACAAATTGATCCTGACTCGACTAGCCCCATTTTAATGGGTATAAGCCTTATATTTCTAACCTTGTTCATATCCAAATTCTTTTAAGTTTTTATTAGACTTCAATTTAAAGGGTAATACACTTTTCCCCCAAGCATGATTGAATTTGGTTTTTGAGTGGGTGTTAACCTTGGGTTTTCGGACAAATTGATCCAAACTCGATTAGCCCCATTTTAAAGTGTATTAGCCTTAGATTTCTAACCTTGTTCATATCCAAATATTTTTTAGTTTTTATTAGATTTCAATTTAAAGGGTAATACACTTTTCCCCCAAGCATGATTGAATTTGGTTTTTGGGTGGGTGTTAGCCTTGGGTTTTCGGAGAAATTGATCCGGACTCGACTAGCCCCATTTTAATGGGTATTAGCCTTATATTTCTAACCTTGTTCATATCCAAATATGTTGTAGTTTTTATTAGATTTCAATTTAAAGGGTAATACACTTTTCCCCCAACCATGATTGAACTTGGTTTTTGGGTTGGTGTTAGCCTTGTATTTTCGGAAAAATTGACCCGGACTCGACTAGCCCCATTTTAATGGGTATTAGCCTTAGATTTCTAACCTTCTTCATATCCAATCCCTTTTTAGTTGCTATTAGGCTTCAATTTTACGAGTAATACACTTGTCTCACAAACATGATTGAACTTGGTTTCTGGATGGGTGTTAGCCTTTGATTTTCGGACAAATTGATCCTGAATCGACTAGCCCCATTTCAATGGGTATTAGCCTTAGATTTCTAACCTTGTTCATATCCAAATATTTTTTAGTTTTTATTAGACTTCAATTTAAAGGGTAATACACTTTTCCCCAAGCATGATTGAATTTGGTTTTGGTTGGGTGTTAGCTTTGGGTTTCGAGACAAATTGATTAGGACTCGACTAGCCCCATTTTAATGGGTATTAGCGTTAGATTTCTAACCTTATTCATATCCAATTACTTTTTAGTTGCTATTACGCTTCAATTTTATGGGTAAAACACTTTCCCACAAAAATGATTGAACTTGGTTTTTGGATAGGTGTTAGCCTTTGATTTTCGGACAAATTGATCCTAACTCGACTAGCCCTCTTTTAATGGGTATAAGCCTTATATTTCTAATCTTGATCATATCAAAATACTCGTTCAGCTTTTATTAGATTTCAAATTTATGGGTAATAGACTTTTCGCCCAAGCGTGATTGAACTTTGTTTTTGGGTGGGTGTTAGCCTTGGATTTTCGGACAAATTGATCCTCACTCTACTACCCCATTTAAATGGGTTGAAGCCTTAGATTTCTAATTTTTTTCATATCCAAGCCCTTTGAGTTGGTATTATACTTCAATTTTATAGGTAATAGACTTTTTTTCCAAGCATGATTGAACTTTGTTTTTGGAGGGGGTGTTAGGCTTGGATTTTCGGACAAATTGATCCTTACTCGACTAGCCCCATTTTGATGGTTATAAACCTTAGATTTCTAACCTTGTTCATATCCAAGCCCTATTTAGTTGGTATTAGGCTTCCATTTTATGGGTATTACACTTTCCCCCCAAACATGATTGATCTTGGTTTTTGGGTGTGTGTTAGTCTTGGATTTTCAGACAAATTGATCCTCACTCGACTAGCCCCATTTTAATGGGTATAAGCCTTATATTTCTAACCTTCTTCATATCCGAGAACTTTTTAGCTGGTATTACGCTTCAATTTTATGGGTAACACAATTTTCCCCAAGCATCATTGAATTTGGTTTTTGGGTGGGTTTTAGCCTTGGATTTTCGGACAAATAGATCCTCACTAGACTAGCCCCATTTTAATGGGTAGAAGCCTGATATTTCTAACCTTGTTCATATCCAAATATTTTTTAGTTACTATTAGGCTTAAATTTTATGGCTAATAGACTTTTCCCCCAAGCATGATTGAACTAGGTTTTTGGGTGGGTGTTAGCCTTGGATTTTCGGACAAATTGATCCTGACTCGACTAGCCCCATTTTGAGGGGTATAAACCTTAGATTTCTAACCTTGTTCATATCAAAGCCCTTTTTAGGTGGTATCACGCTTCAATTTTATGGGTAATACACTTTTCCCCAAGCATGATTGAATTTGGTTTTTGGTTGGGTGTTAGCTTTGGGTTTTCGGACAAATTGATTAGGACTCGACTAGCCCCATTTTAATGGGTATTAGCGTTACATTTCCTACCTTATTCATATCCAATTACTTTTTAGTTGCTATTACGCTTCAATTTTATGGGTAAAACACTTGTCCCACAAACATGATTGAACTTGGTTTTTGGATAGGTGTTAGCCTTTGATTTTCGGACAAATTGATCCTGACTTGACTAGCCCCATTTTAATGGGTATAAGACTTATAATTCTAACCTTGTTCATATCCAAATACTGTTCAGTTTTTATTAGACTTCAATTTAAAGGGTAATATACTTTTTCCCCAAGCATGATTGAACTTGGTTTTTGGGTGGGTGCTAGCCATGGATTTTCGGACAAATTGATCCTAACTCCACTAGCCTTATTTCAATGAGTATTAGCTTTAGATTTCTAACCTTGTTCATATCAAAGCCTTTTTTTAGTTGGTATTACGCTTCAATTTTATGGGTAAACACTTTTCCCCCAAACATAATTGAACTTGGTTTTTGGGTAGGTGTTAGCCTTTTATTTTAGGACAAATTCATCCTGACTCAACTCGCCCAATTTTAAATGGGTATAATCAGTATATTTCTAACCTTGTTCATATCCAATCCATTTTTAGTTGGTATTAGGTTGTAATTTTATGGGTAATAGACTTTTCCCCCAAGCATGATTGAATTTGTTTTTGGGTGGGTGTTAGCCTTGGATTTTCGGAAAAATTGATCCTGACTCGACTAACCCATTTAAATGGGTATAAGCCATATATTTCTAACCTTATTCATATCCAAGCACTTTTTGGTTGCTATTAGACGTCAATTTTATGGCTAATAGACTTTTCCCCCAAGCATGATTGAACTTGGTTTTTGGGTGGGTGTTAGCCTTGGATTTTTGGACAAATTGATCCTGACTCAAGTAGCCCCATTTAAATGGGTATAAGACATATATTTGTAACCTTGTTCATATCCAATCCCTTTTTAGTTGGTATTAGGTTTAAATTTTATGGGTAATAGACTTTTCTCCCAAGCATGATTGAACTTGGTTTTTGGGTGGGTGTTCGCCTTGGATTTTTGAACAAATTGATCTTGCCTCGACTAGCCCCATTTTAATGGGTATTAGCCTTATATTTCTAACCTAGTTCATATCCAAATAGTTTTTAGTTTTTATTAGACTTCAATTTAAAGGGTAATACACTTTTCCCCCAAGCATGATTGAATTTGGTCTTTGGGTGGGTGTTAGCCTTGGGTTTTCGGACAAATTGATCCGGACATGCCTAGCCCCATTTTAATGGGTATTAGCCTTAGATTTCTAACCTTGTTCATATCCAATCACTTTTTGGTTGCTATTAGGCTTCAATTTTATGGGTAAAACACTTGTCCCACAAACATGATTGAACTCGGTTTTTGGATGGGTGTGAGCCTTTGATTTTCGGACAAATTGATCCTGACTCGACTAGCCCCATTTTAATGGGTATAAGCCTTTATGTCTAACCTTGTTCATATCCAAATCATTGTTCAGTTTTTATTACACTTCAATTTTAAGGGCAATAGACTTTTTCCCCAAGCATGATTGAACTTTGTTTTTGGGTGGGTGTTACCCTTGGATTTTTCAGACAAATTGATCCTGACTCGACTAAACCCATTTAAATGGGTATTAGCCTTATATTTCTAACCTTTTTTGTATCCAAGCGCTATTTAGTTGGTATTACGCTTCAATTTTAGGGGTAATAGACTTTTTCCCCAAGCATGATGGAACTTGGTTTTTGGGTGTATTAGCCTTGGATTTTCGGACAAATTGATCGTGACTCGATTAGCACCATTTAAATGAGTATTAGCCTTATATTTCAAACCTTGTTCATATCCAAATTCTTTTAAGTTTTTATTAGACTTCAATTTAAAGGGTAACACACTTTTCCCCCAAGCATGATTGAACTTGGTTTTTGGGTGGGTGTTAGCCTTGGGTTTTCGGACAAATTGATCCTGACTCGACTAGCCCCATTTTAATGGGTATAAGCCTTATATTTCTAACCTTGCTCATATCCAAGCACTTTTTAACTGGTATTATGCTTCGATTTTATGGGTAATAGACTTTTCCCCCAAGCATGATTGAACTTGGTTTTTGGGGTGGGTGTTAGCCTTTGATTTTTGGACAAATTGATCTTGACTCGACTAGCCCCATTTTAATGGGTATTAGCCTTATATTTCTAACCTTGCTCGTATCCAAGCACTTTTTAGCTAGTATTACGCTTCAATTTTATGGGTAATAGACTTTTCCCCCAAGCATGATTGAACTTGGTTTTTGGGGTGGGTGTTAGCCTTTGATTTTTGGACAAATTGATCTTGACTCGACTAGCCCCATTTTAATGGGTATAAGGCTTATATTTCTAACCATGTTCATTTCCATGCACTTTTTAGTTGCTATTAAGCTTTAATTTTAAGGGTCACACACTTTTCCCCCAAGCATGATTGAACTTGGTTTTTGGGTGGGTATTAGCCTTGGATTTTCTGGACAAATTGATCCCGACTCGACTAACCCCATTTTAATGGGTATAAGCCTTATATTTCTAACCTTTCTCATATCCAAGTACTTTTTAGCTGGTATTACGCTTCAATTTTATGGGTAATACACTTGTCCCACAAACATGATTGAACTTGGTTTTGGATGGGTGTGAGCCTTTGATATTCGGACAAATTGATCGTCACTCGACTAGCCCCATTTTAATGGGTATGAGCCTTATATTTCTAACCCTGTTCATATCCAAATACTGTTCAGTGTTTATTAGACTTCAATTTAAAGGGTAATACACTTTTCCCCAAGCATGATTGAATTTGGTTTTGGGTGGGTGTTAGCCTTTGATTTTTGGACAAATTGATTATGACTCGACTAGACCAATTTTAATGGGTATTAGCCTTATATTTCTAACCATGTTCATATCCTCGCACTTTTTAGTTGCTATTAAGCTTCAATTTTATGGGCACACACCTTTTCCCAAGCATGATTGAACTTGGTTTTAAGGTGGGTGTTAGCCTTGGATTTTCGGACAAATTGATCCTGACTCGACTATCCCCATTTTAATGGGTATAAGCCTTATATTTCTAACCTTTCTCATATCCAAGTACTTTTTAGCTGGTATTACGCTTCAATTTTATGGGTAATACACTTGTCCCACAAACATGATTGAACTTGGTTTTTGGATGGGTGTGAGCCTTGGATTTTCTGGACAAAATGATCCCGACTCGACTAGCCCTATTTTAATGGGTATAAGCCTTATATTTCTAACCTTGGTCATATCGAAATACTTTTTAGTTTTTATTAGACTTCAATTTAAAGGGTAATACACTTTTCCCCCAAGCATGATTGAATTTGGTCTTTGGGTGGGTGTTAGCCTTGGGTTTTCAGACAAATTGATCCGGACTCGACTAGCCCCATTTTAATGGGTATAAGCCTTATATTTCTAACCTTTCTCATATCCAAGTACTTTTTAGCTGGTATTACGCTTCAATTTTATGGGTAATACACTTGTCCCATAAACATGATTGAACTTGGTTTTTGGATGGGTGTGAGCCTTTGATATTCGGACAAATTGATCGTCACTCGACTAGCCCCATTTTAATGGGTATAAGCCTTATATTTCTAACCTTGCTCATATCCAAGCACTTTTTAGCTGGTATCACGCTTCAATTTTATGGGTAATACACTTTTCCCCAAGCATGATTGAACTTGGTTTTGGGTGGGTGTTAGCGTTGGATTTTCGGACAAATTGATCATGAGTCCACTAGCCCCATTTTAATGGTTATAAGCCTTATATTTCTAACCTTGTTCACATCTAAATACTTTTCTAGTTTTTATTAGACTTCAATTTAAAGGGTAATACACTTTTCCCCAAGCATGATTGAACTTAGTTTTTGGGTTGGTGTTAGCCTTGGATTTTCGGACAAATTGATCTCGACTCGACTAACCCCATTTGAATGGGTATAAGCCTTATATTTCTAACCTTGCTCATATCAAAGCACTTTTTAGCTGGTATTACGCTTCAATTTTATGGGTAAAACACTTGTCCCACAAACATGATTGAACTTGGTTTTTGGATGGGTGTTAGCCTTGGATTTTCGTACAAATTGATCGTCACTCGACTAGCCCCATTTTAATGGGTATAAGCCTTATATTTGTAACCTTCTTCATATCCAAATACTTGTTCAGTTTTTATTAGACTTCAATTTAAAGGGTAATACACTTTTCCCCAAGCATGATTGAATTTGGTTTTGGGTGGGTGTTAGCCTTGGATTTTCTGGACAAATTGATCCTGACTCGACTAACCCCATTTTAATGGGTATAAGCCTTATATTTCTAACTTTGCTCATATACAAGCACTTTTTAGCTGGTATCACGCTTCAATTTTATGGGTAATACACTTTTCCCCAAGCATGATTGAACTTGGTTTTGGGTGGGTGTGAGCCTTTGATATTCGGACAAATTGATCGTCACTCAACTAGCCCCATTTTAATGGGTATAAGCCTTATATTTCTAACCTTGTTCATATCCAAATCTTGTTCAGTTTTATTAGACTTCAATTTAAAGGGTAATACACTTTTCCCCAAGCATGATTGAATTTGGTTTTGGGTGGGTGTTAGCCTTTGATTTTTGGACAAATTGATCCTGACTCGACTAGCCCCATTTTAATGGGTATTAGCCATAGATTTCTAACCATGTTCATATCCCTGCACTTTTTAGTTGCTATTAAGCTTCAATTTTATGGGCACAAACTTTTTCCCAAGCATGATTGAACTTGGTTTTAAGGTGGGTGTTAGCCTTGGATTTTCGGACAAATTGATCCTGACTCGACTTACCCCATTTTAATGGGTATAAGCCTTATATTTCTAACCTTGCTCACATCCAAGTACTTTTTAGCTTGTATTACGCTTCAATTTTATGGGTAATACACTTGTCACACAAACATGATTGAACTTGGTTTTGGATAGGTGTTAGCCTTTGATTTTCGAACAAATTGATCCTGACTCGACTAGCCCCCTTTTAATGGGTATAAGCCGTTTATTTATAACCTTGTTCATATCAAATACTTGTTCGATGTTTATTAGACTTCAATTTAAAGGGTAATACACTTTTCCCCAAGCATGATTGAATTTGGTTTTGGGTGGGTGTTAGCCTTTGATTTTTGGACAAATTGATTATGACTCGACTAGACCAATTTTAATGGGTATTAGCCTTATATTTCTAACCATGTTCATATGCCTGCACTTTTTAGTTGCTATTAAGCTTCAATTTTATGGGCACACACCTTTTCCCAAGCATGATTGAACTTGGTTTTAAGGTGGGTGTTAGCCTTGGATTTTCGGACAAATTGATCCTGACTCGACTTACCCCATTTTAATGGGTATAAGCCTTATATTTCTAACCTTTCTCATATCCAAGTACTTTTTAGCTGGTATTACGCTTCAATTTTATGGGTAATACACTTTTCCCCAAGCATGATTAAACTTGGTTTTTGGGCGGGTGTTAGCCTTGGATTTTCGGACAAAATGATCCTGACTCGACTAGCCCCATTTAAATGGGTATAAGCCCTATATTTATAACCTTGGTCATATCAAAATACTTTTTAGTTTTTATTAGACTTCAATTTAAAGGGTAATACACTTTTCCCCCAAGCATGATTGAATTTGGTCTTTGGGTGGGTGTTAGCCTTGGGTTTTCGGACAAATTGATCCGGACATGCCTAGCCCCATTTTAATGGGTATTAGCCTTAGATTTCTAACCTTGTTCATATCCAATCACTTTTTAGTTGCTATTACGCTTCAATTTTATGGGTAAAACACTTGTCCCACAAACATGATTGAACTTGGTTTTTGGATAGGTGTTAGCCTTTGATTTTCGGACAAATTGATCCTGACTCGACTAGCCCCCTTTTAATGGGTATAAGCCTTATATTTCTAACCTTGTTCATATCCAAATACTGTTCAGTTTTTATTAGACTTCAATTTAAAGGGTAATACACTTTTCCCCAAGCATGATTAAACTTGGTTTTTGGGCGGGTGTTAGCCTTGGATTTTCGGACAAAATGATCCTGACTCGACTAGCCCCATTTAAATGGGTATAAGCCCTATATTTATAACCTTGGTCATATCCAAGCACTTTTTAGCTGGTATCACGCTTCAATTTTATGGGTAATAGACTTTTCCACCAAGAATGATTGAAATTGGTGTTTGGGTTTGTGTTAGCCTTGGATTTTCAAACAAATTGATCCTCACTCGACTAGCCCCATTTAAATGAGTATTAGCCTTAGATTTCTAACCTTATTCATATCCAAATATTTTTTAGTTTTTATTAGACTTCAATTTAAAGGGTAATACACTTTTCCCCCAAGCATGATTGAATTTGGTTTTTGGGTGGGTGTTAGCCTTGGGTTTTCAGAGAAAATGATCCGGACTCGACTAGCCCCATTTTAATGGGTATTAGCCTTAGATTTCTAACATTTTTCATATCCAATCACTTTTTAGTTTCTATTAGGCTTCAATTTTATGGGTAAAAACTTGTCCCACAAACATGATTGAACTTGGTTTTAAGGTGGGTGTTAGCCTTGGATTGTCGGACAAATTAATCCCGACTCGACTAACCCCATTTTAATGGGTATAAGCCTTATATTTCTAACCTTGCTCATATCCAAGTACTTTTTAGCTGGTATTACGCTTCAATTTTATGGGTAATACACTTGTCCCACAAACATGATTGAACTTGGTTTTTGGATGGGTGTGAGCCTTTGATTTCGGACAAATTGATCGTCACTCGACTAGCCCCATTTTAATGGGTATAAGCCTTATATTTCTAACGTTGTTCATATCCAAATCATTGTTCGGTGTTTATTAGACTTCAATTTAAAGGGTAATACACTTTTCCTCAAAGCATGATTGAATTTGGTTTTGGGTGAGTGTTAGCCTTTGATTTTTGGACAAATTGATTATGACTCGACTAGACCTATTTTAATGGGTATTAGCCTTATATTTCTAACCATGTTCATATCCCTGCACTTTTTAGTTGCTATTAAGCTTCAATTTTATGGGCACACACTTTTTCCCAAGCATGATTCAACTTGGTTTTTGGAGGGGGTGTTATCCTTGGATTTTTAGACAAATTGATCCTGACTCGACTAACTCCATTTAAATAGGTATACGCCTTATATTTCTAACCTTTCTCATATCCAAGTACTTTTTAGCTGGTATTACGCTTCAATTTTATGGGTAATACACTTGTCCCACAAACATGATTGAACTTGGTTTTGGATGGGTGTGAGCCTTTGATATTCGGACAAATTGATCGTCACTCGACTAGCCCCATTTTAATGGGTATAAGCCTTATATTTCTAACCTTGTTCATATCCAAATACTTGTTCAGCTTTTATTAGACTTCAATTTAAAGGGTAATACACTTTTCCCCAAGCATGATTGAATTTGGTTTTGGGTGGGTGTTAGCCTTGGATTTTCGGACAAATTGATCTGACTCGACTAACCCCATTTTAATGGGTATAAGCCTTATATTTCTAACCTTGCTCATATCCAAGCACTTTTTAGCTGGTATCAAGCTACAATTTTATGGGTAATACACTATTCCCCCAAGCATGATTGAACTTGGTGTTTTGGTGGGTATTAGCCTTGGATTATCGGACAAAATGATCCTGACTCCACTAGCCCCATTTTAATGGTTATAGGCCTTATATTTCTAACCTTGCTCATATCAAAGCACTTTTGAGTCGGTATCACTCTTCAATTTTATGGGTAATACACTTTTCCACCAATCATGATTGAAGTTGTTGTTTTGGTTGGTTTTAGCCTTGGATTTTCGGACAAATTGATCCTGACTCGACTAACCCCATTTTTATGGGTATAAGCCTTATATTTCTAACCTTGCTCATATCCAAGCACTTTTTAGCTGGTATTACGCTTCAATTTTATGGGTAATACACTTGTCCCACAAACATGATTGAACTTGGTTTTGGATGGGTGTGAGCCTTTGATATTCGGACAAATTGATCGTCACTCGACTAGCCCCATTTTAATGGGTATAAGCCTTATATTTCTAACCTTGTTCATATCCAAATACTTGTTCAGTTTTATTAGCCTTCAATTTTATGGGTAACACACTTTTCCCCAAGCATGATTGAACTTGGTTTTTGGGTGGGTATTAGCCTTGGATTTTCGGACAAATTGGTCCTGGCTCGACTAGCCCCATTTTAATGGGTATAAGCCTTATATTTCTAATCTTGATCATATCAAAGTACTTTTTAGTTTTTATTAGACTTCAATTTTATGCGTAATACACATTTCCCCGAGCATGATTGCACTTGGTTTTTGAGCGGGTGTTACCCTTGGATTTTCGGACAAATTGACCGTCACTCGACTAGCCCCATTTTAATGGGTCGAAGCCTTATATTTCTAACCTTGTTCATATCCAAATATGTTGTAGTTTTTATTAGACTTCAATTTAAAGGGTAATACACTTTTCCCCCAAGCATGATTGAATTTGGTCTTTGGGTGGGTGTTAGCCTTTGATTTTTGGACAAATTGATCCTGACTCGACTAGACCCATTTTAATGGGTATTAGCCATATATTTCTAACCATGTTCATATCCCTGCACTTTTTAGTTGCTATGAAGCTTCAATTTTATGGGCACACACTTTTTCCCAAGCATGATTGAACTTGGTTTTAAGGTGGGTGTTAGCCTTGGATTTTCGGACAAATTGATCCTGACTCGACTTACCCCATTTTAATGGGTATAAGCCTTATATTTCTAACCTTTCTCATATCCAAGTACTTTTTAGCTGGTATTACGCTTCAATTTTATGGGTAATACACTTGTCACACAATCATGATTGACCTTGGTTTTTGGTTGGGTGTGAGCCTAGGATTTTCTGACAAATTGATCCTGACTCCACTAGCCCCATTTTAATGGGTATAAGCCTTATATTTCTAACCTTGTTCATATCCAAATACTGTTAAGTTTTTATTAGACTTCAATTTAAAGGGTAATACACTTTTCCCCAAGCATGATTGAAT
Source organism: Salix exigua (assembly GCA_032356905.1). Lineage (NCBI taxonomy): Eukaryota > Viridiplantae > Streptophyta > Magnoliopsida > Malpighiales > Salicaceae > Salix > Salix exigua. Next base: position 9,505,151 of record CM063602.1, on the reverse strand, counting down.
TTGGTTTTGGGTGGGTGTTAGCCTTTGATTTTTGGACAAATTGATTATGACTCGACTAGACCAATTTTAATGGGTATTAGCCTTATATTTCTAACCATGTTCATATCCCTGCACTTTTTAGTTGCTATTAAGCTTCAATTTTATGGGCACACACCTTTTCCCAAGCATGATTGAACTTGGTTTTTAGGTGGGGGTTATCCTTGGATTTTTGGACAAATTGATCCTCACTCGACTAGCCCCATTTTAATGGGTATAAGCCTTATATTTCTAACCTTCTTCATATCCGAGAACTTTTTAGCTGGTATTACGCTTCAATTTTATGGGTAACACAATTTTCCCCAAGCATCATTGAATTTGGTTTTTGGGTGGGTTTTAGCCTTGGGTTTTCGAGAGAAAATGATCCGGACTCGACTAGCCCCATTTTAATGGGTATTAGCCTTAGATTTCTAACCCTGTTCCTATCCAAATACTTGTTCAGTTTTTATTAGACTTCAATTTACATGGTAATACACTTTTCCCCCAAGCATGATTGAATTTGGTTTTTGGGTGGGTGTTCGCCTTGGGTTTTGAGACAAATTGATCCGGACTCGACTAGCCCCATTTTAATGCGTATAAGCCTTATATTTCTAACCTTTCTCATATCCAAGTACTTTTTAGCTGGTATTACGCTTCAATTTTATGGGTAATACACTTGTCCCACAAACATGATTGAACTTGGTTTTTGGATGGGTGTGAGCCTTGGATTTTCGGACAAATTGATCCTGACTCGACTAGCCCCATTTTAATGGGGATTAGCCTTATATTTCTAACCTTGTTCATATCCAAGTACTTTTTAGGTTTTATTAGACTTCAATTTAAAGGGTAATACACTTTTCCCCCAAGCATGATTGAATTTGGTTTTTGGGTGGGTGTTAGCCTTGGGTTTTCGTGACACATTGATCCGGACTCGACTAGCCCCATTTTAATGGGTATGAGCCTTAGATTTCTAACCTTGTTCATATCCAATCACTTTTAAGTTGCTATTAGGCTTGAAATTTATGGGTAAAACACTTGTCCCACAAACATGATTGAACTCGGTTTTGGATGGGTGTGAGCCTTTGATATTCGGACAAATTGATCCAGACTCCACTAGCCCCATTTTAATGGGTATAAGCCTTATATTTCTAACCTTGTTCATATCCAAATACTTTTAAGTTTTTATTAGACTTCAATTTAAAGGGTAATACACTTTTCCCCCAAGCATGATTGAACTTGGTTTTTGGATGGGTGTTAGCCTTGGATTTTCGGACAAATTGATCCTGACTCGACTACCCCATTTTAATGGGTATAAGCCTTATATTTCTAACCTTGCTCATATCCAAGCACTTTTTAGCTTGTATCACGCTTCAATTTTATGGGTAATACACTTTTCCCCCAAGCATGATTGAATTTGGTCTTTGGGTGGGTGTTAGCCTTGGGTTTTCGGACAAATTGATCCGGACTTGCCTAGCCCCATTTTAATGGGTATAAGCCTTATATTTCTAACCTTGTTCATATCCAATCCCTTTATAGGTGCTATTACGCTTCAATTTTATGCGTAACACACTTTTCCCCAAGCATGATTGAACTTGGTTTTTGGGCGGGTGTTAGCCTTGGATTTTCGGACAAATTGATCCTGACTGGACTAGCCCCATTTTAATGGGTATTAGCCTTAGCTTTCTAACCTTGTTCATATCCAAATATTTTTAGTTTTTATTAGACTTCAATTTAAAGGGTAATACACTTTTCCCCAAGCATGATTGAATTTGGTTTTGGGTGGGTGTTAGCCTTGGGTTTTCGAGACAAATTGATCCGGACTCGACTAGCCCCATTTTAATGGTTATAAGCCTTAGATTTCTAACCTTGTTCATATCCAATCACTTTTTAGTTGCTATTAGGCTTGAATTTTATGGGTAAAACACTTGTCCCACAAACATGATTGAACTTGGTTTTGGATGGGTGTGAGCCTTTGATATTCGGACAAATTGATCGTCACTCGACTAGCCCCATTTTAATGGGTATAAGCCTTATATTTCTATACTTGTTCCTATCCAAATATTGTTCAGTTTTATTAGACTTCAATTTAAAGGATAATACACTTTTCCCCAAGCATGATTGAATTTGGTTTTGGGTGGGTGTTAGCCTTGGATTTTCGGACAAATTGATCCTGACTCGACTAACCCCATTTTAATGGGTATAAGCCTTATATTTCTAACCTTGCTCATATCCAAGCACTTTTTAGCTGGTATCACGCTTGAATTTTATGGGTACTACACTTTTCCCCAAGCATGATTGAACTTGGTTTTGGGTGGGTGTGAGCCTTGGATTTTCGGACAAATTGATCCTGACTCGACTAGCCCCATTTTAATGGGTATTAGCCTTATATTTCTAACCTTGTTCATATCCAAGTACTTTTTAGGTTTTATTAGGCTTCAATTTTATGTGTAACACACTTTTCCCCCAAGCATGATTGAAGTTGGTTTTTGGGTGGGTGTTAGCGTTGGATTTTCGGACAAATTGATACGGACTCGACTAGCCCCATTTTAATGGGTATAAGCCTTATATTTCTAACCTTGTTCTTATTCAATCACTTTTTAGTTGCTATTAGGCTTGAATTTTATGGGTAACACACTTTTACCCCAAACATGATTGAACTTGGTTTTTGGGTGGGTGTTGGCCTTGATTTTCGGACAAATTCATCCGGACTTGAGTAGCCCCATTTTAATGGGTATTAGCCTTATATTTCTAACCTTGTTGATATCCAAATACTTTTAAGTTTTTATTAGCCTTCAATTTAAAGGGTAATACATTTTTCCCCAAAGCATGATTGAACTTGGTTTTTGGATAGGTGTTAGCCTTTGATTTTCGGACAAATTGATCCTGACTCGACTAGCCCCCTTTTAATGGGGATAAGCTTTATATTTCTAACCTTGTTCATATCCAATCCCTTTATAGGTGCTATTACGCTTCAATTTTATGCGTAACACACTTTTCCCCAAGCATGATTGAACTTGGGTTTTGGGTGGGTGCTAGCCTTGGATTTTCGGAAAAATTGATACTGACTCGACTAACCCCATTTTAAGGGGTATAAGCCTTATATTTCTAACCTTGCTCATATCCAAGCACTTTTTAGCTGGTATTACGCTTCTGTTTTATGGGTAACACACTTTTCCCCCAAGCATGATTGAACTGGGTTTTTGGGTGGGTGTTAGCCATGAATTTTCGGAAAAATTGATCTGGACTCGACTTGCCCCATTGGATGGGTATAAGCCTTATATTTCTAACCTTGTTCATATCCAAATCACTTTTTAGTTTTTATTAGACTTCAACTTAAAGGGTAATACACTTTTCCCCAAGCATGATTGAATTTGGTCTTTGGGTGGGTGTTAGCCTTGGGTTTTCGGACAAATTGATCCGGACTCGACTAGCCCCATTTTAATGGATATTAGCCTTAGATTTCTAACCTTGTTCATATCCAATCACTTTTTAGTTGCTATTAGGCTTTAATTTTATGGGTAAAACACTTGTCCCGCAAACATGATTGAACTTGGTTTTTGGATGGGTGTTAGCCTTGGATTTTTGGACAAAATGATCCTCACTCGACTAGCCCCATTTTAATGGGTATAAGCCTTATATTTCTAACCTTGGTCATATCCAAATACTTTTTAGTTTTTATTAGACTTCAATTTAAAGGGTAATACACTTTTCCCCAAGCATGATTGAATTTGGTTTTGGGTGGGTGTTAGCCTTGGATTTTCGGACAAATTGATCCTGACTCGACTAACCCCATTTTAATGGGTATAAGCCTTATATTTCTAACCTTGCTCATATCCAAGCACTTTTTAGCTTCTATCACGCTTCAATTTAAAGGGTAATACACTTTTCCCCAAGCATGATTGAATTTGGTTTTGGGTGGGTGTTAGCCTTGGATTTTCGGACAAATTGATCCTGACTCGACTAACCCCATTTTAAAGGGTATAAGCCTTATATTTCTAACCTTGTTCATATCCAAGTACTTTTTAGGTTTTATTAGACTTCAATTTAAAGGGTAATACACTTTTCCCCAAGCATGATTTTATTTGGTATTTGGTTGGGTGTTAGCCTTGGTTTTTCGAACAAATTGATCCGGACTCGACTAGCCCCATCTTAATGGGTATTAGCCTTAGATTTCTAACCTTGTTCATATCCAATCACTTTTTAGTTGCTATTAGGCTTAAATTTTATGTGTAAAACACTTGTCCCCCAAACATGATTGAACTTGGTTTTGGATGGGTGTGAGCCTTTGATATTCGGACAAATTGATCGTCACTCAACTAGCCCCATTTTAATGGGTATAAGCCTTATATTTCTAACCTTGTTCATATGCAAATACTTTTAAGTTTTTATTAGACTTCAATTTAAAGGGTAATACACTTTTCCCCCAAGCATGATTGAATTTGGTTTTTGTGTGGGTGTTAGCCTTAGATTTTCGGACAAATTGATCTGGACTCGACTAACCCCATTTTAATGGGTATAAGCCTTATATTTCTAACCTTGCTCATATCCAAGCACTTTTTAGCTGCTATCACGCTTCAATTTTAGGGGTACTACACTTTTCCCCCAAGCATGATTGAACTTGGTTTTTGGGTGGGTGTTAGCGTTGGATTTTCGGACAAATTGATCCTGACTCGACTAACCCCATTTTAATGGGTATAAGCCTTATATTTCTAACCTTGCTCATATCCAAGCACTTTTTAGCTGGTATCACGCTTCAATTTTTTGGTAATACACTTTTCCCCCAAGCATGATTAAACTTGGTTTTTGGGCGGGTGTTAGCCTTGGATTTTCGGACAAAATGATCCTGACTCGACTAGCCCCATTTAAATGGGTATAAGCCCTATATTTATAACCTTGGTCATATCAAAATAGTTTTTAGTTTTTATTAGACTTCAATTTAAAGGGTAATACACTTTTCCCCCAAGCATGATTGAATTTGGTCTTTGGGTGGGTGTTAGGCTTGGGTTTTCGGACAAATTGATCCGGACATGCCTAGCCCCATTTTAATGGGTATTAACCTTAGCTTTCTAACCTTGTTCATATCCAATCACTTTTTAGTTGCTTTTAGGCTTTAATTTTTTGGGTAAAACACTTGTCCCACAAACATGATTGAACTTGGTTTTTGGATGGGTGTGAGCCTTTGATTTTCGGACATATTGATCCTGACTCGACTAGCCCCATTTTAATGGGTATAAGCCTTATATTTCTAACCTTGTTCATTTCCAAATATTTTTTAGTTTTTATTAGACTTCAATTTAAAGGATAATAGACTTTTCCCCCAAGCATGATTGAATTTGGTTTTGGGTGGGTGTTAGCCTTGGATTTTCGGACAAATTGATCCTGACTCGACTAACCCAATTTTAATGGGTATAATCCTTATATTTCTAACCTTGATCATATCCAAGCACTTTTAACCTGGTATAACCCTTCAATTTTATGGGTACTACACTTTTCCCCAAGCATGATTGAACTTGGTTTTGGGTGGGTGTTAGCCTTGGGTTTTCAGACAAATTGATCTTGACTCGACTAGCCCCATTTTAATGGGTATTAGCCTTATATTTCTAACCTTGTTCATATCCATGTACTTTTTAGTTTTTATTAGACTTCAATTTTATGCGTAAAACACTTTTCCCCAAGCATGATTCAACTTGGTTTTTGGGCGGGTGTTAGCCTTGGATTTTCGGACAAATTGATCCAGACTCGACTAGCCCCATTTTAATGGGTATTAGCCTTAGCTTTCTAACCTTGTTCATATCCAATCACTTTTTACTTGCTATCAGGCTTCAATTTTATGGGTAAAACACTTGTCCAGCAAACATGATTGAACTTGGTTTTTGGATGGGTGTGAGCCTTTGATTTTTGGACAAATTGATCCTGACTCGACTAGCCCCATTTTAATGGGTATAAGCCTTATATTTCTAACCTTGTTCATATCCAAATACTTTTTAGTTTTTATTAGACTTCAATTTAAAGGGTAATACACTTTCCCCCCAAGCATGATTGAATTTGGTTTTTTGGTGGGTGTTAGCCTTGGGTTTTTCGGACAAATTGATCCTGACTTGACTAGCCCCATTTTAATGGGTATAAGCCTTATATTTCTAACCTTGTTCATATCCAAGCCCTTTTTAGCTTGTATCACGCTTCAATTTTATGGGTCACACACTTTTCCCCAAGCATGATTGAACTTGGTTTTTGGGTGAGTTTTAGCCTTGGATTTTCGGACAAATTGATCCTGACTCGACTAACCCCATTTTAATGGGTATAAGCCTTATATTTCTAACATTGCTCATATCCAAGCACTTTTTAGCTGGTATCACGCTTCAATTTTATGGGTAATACACTTTTCCCCCAAGCATGGTTGAACTTGGTTTTTCGAGTGGGTGGTAGGCTTGGATTTTCGGACAAATTGATCCTTACTCGACTAGCCCCATTTTAATGGGTATAAGCCTTATATTTCTAACCTTGGTCATATCAAAATACTTTTTAGTTTTTATTAGACTTCAATTTAAAGGGTAATACACTTTTCCCCCAAGCATGATTGAATTTGGTCTTTGGGTGGGTGTTAGCCTTGGGTTTTCGGACAAATTGATCCGGACTTGCCTAGCCCCATTTTAATGGGTATTAGCCTTAGATTTCTAACCTTGTTCATATCCAATCACTTTTTAGTTGCTATTACGCTTCAATTTTATGGGTAAAACACTTGTCCCACAAACATGATTGAACTTGGTTTTTGGATAGGTGTTAGCCTTGGATTTTCGGACAAATTGATCCTGACTCGACTAGCCATTTAAATGAGTATTAGCCTTAGATTTCTAACCTTGTTCATATCCAAGCACTTTTTAGTTGCTATTAGATTTCAATTTTATTGGTAATAGACTTTCCGTCAACGCATGATTGAACTTGTTTTTGGGTGGGTGTTAGCCTTGGATTTTCAGACAAATTGATCTGGACTAACCTAACCCCATTTTAATGGGTATAAGCCTTAGATTTCTAACCTGTTGCATATCCAAGCCCTTTTTAGTCGGTATTATGCTTCAATTTTATGGGTAATAGACTTTTCCCCGAAGCATGATTGAACTTGGTTTTTCGGTGGGTGTTAGCCTTGGATTTTCGGACAAATTGATCCTGACTCGACTAGCTCCATTTAAATCGGTATAAGCCTTAGATTTCTAACCTGTTGCATATCCAAGCCCTTTTTAGTTGGTATTAGGCTTCAATTTTATGGGTATTATATTTTTCCTCCAAGCATGATTGAACTTTGTTTTTGGGTGGGTGTTGGCCTTGAATTTTCGGACAAATTGATCCTAACTCCACTAGCCCCTTTTTAAGGGGTATAAGCCTTAGATTTCTAACCTTTTTCATATACAAACCCTTTTTAGGTGGTATTAGGCTTTAATTTTATGGGTAATAGACTTTTCCCCCAAGCATGAATGAACTTAGTTTTTGGGTGGGTGTTAGCCTTGAATTTTCGGACAAATTGATCCTGACTCCACTAGCCCCATTTTAAGGGGTTTATGCCTTAGATTTCAAACCATGTTCATATCCATATACTTTTTAGGTGCTATTAAGCTTCAATTTTATGGGTCACACACTTTTCCCCAAGCATGATTGAACTTGGTTTTTGGGCGGGTATTAGCCTTGGATTTTTGGACAAATTGATCCTGACTCGACTAACCCCATTTTAATGGGTATTAGCGTTATATTTTTAACCTTGTTCATATCCAAATACTGTTTAGTTTTTATTAGACTTCAATTTAAAGCGTAATCATCGTTATTCAAGGATTAAGGAAACTATACACCTAAGGGGGAATTAGGTGTAAATACAATATTTGTAGCAATTCTAAAATCAATTACTTTAAAGTAAAGAGATAAGAGAGAGAGATTGCTAACTCGGTTTTTAACGTGGTTCGGCAAGCCTACGTCCACGATTCAAGTATAAATCCGTACTTGAGTATTGTACTCTCTTACTAGTCCAAGTAACAAGATTACAAATCTCGCTTGATGAATCCACACCAAGACTTTTACACCACTTGAAGATATGCCCTCTTCAAGATTTTCCTTCTTCCCACTTGAAGATATACCCTCTTCAAGATTTTTCTTTGGTGATGTTCTCTCACCAATATCAAAGAGTTTTATACTTCAACTCTCAAGAATATTACAATGGTTGTTTTTGTAAAACAACAATATACTCTTAATAGTGTAGATATTACAAATGAAGATCTATGATCTCTTTATCTCACTTGATAACACTTAGAATATTTGAAGGTGTTTAAGTGTAGTGAGAATGAGAAATACTCTTTGTGTTAAGATATGAAGATTTAAACACAAATATGAGTATTAATGAAGATTGATGATATGAAGATGTTTTTGCACTCTAATTGCCTCAATATAAGATATGAAAGTTCTGTGTGTCTTTGTTTTGCAATTAGGAGGCCTATTTATAAGTTTCTAAAAGAAACTAGCCGTTTATAGCCGTTTTAATGCAACTGTCATATCAAGCGGTCGACCGGTTCACAACGGACAAATAAAGTGGTCGACCGGTTCAGTTCAAAAGACAATTCGTCTTCAAGCGGTCGACCGGTTCACAACGGATAACCCAAGCGGTCGACCGGTTCGGCTTGAAAGACATTTTGTCTTCAAGCGGTCGACCGGTTCACAACTGATAAACCAAGCGGTCGACCGGTTCAGCTCAAAAGACAATTTGTCTTCAAGCGGTCGACCGGTTCACTTGGTATACACCAAGCGGTCGACCGATTCATGCAGAAAGGCAATTGTGACAAATTATCTTTTCTGAATTTTTGAACCGATTGATTATGACTTAATCCTATAATCATCAAATCCTTTTAATGCATGCAATGTGAAGTGTGTGAGTTCATTTTAAATTGTTCTATCAAGTTAGAAATTGAGATTTACATAATTAAAGCACTAAAATGAAAACTTCTTCTTTGTCTTCACTTGCTTGCATCTTGGACTTCTTGGAGTGATTTCTTCGTGTACTCCGTTATGCTTGTTGATGTATTCTTTGTATAAAACCTGTTTATCGCTTAATCTCATCCAAGCATATTATTAGTCCATTTTCTTTTTATTGTTATCATCAAAATATATAAAACATATAAGTGTGACATTATATGTCAACAATCTCCCCCTTTTTGATGATGACAATAAACAAAAAAACTTAGATAATAAATTGAGTCTCCCCCTAAATATTATAATGCAATATATAGGAGACATTGAACATTTGTAGCAATTTAATCTAAGTACAAATATCATATGCAATTTATAAGAGAAATTCATTTTTCTCCCCCTAAATATATGCATATAATTTTTTCTATTCTCATATTTTACTCTCCCCCATTATTGATGCATTTGATATTTTCATATTCTCTCCTCCTTTGGCATCAACAAAAAGAAGGTTAATCATTGTGGATAAAAATAATATTCAATATCATTGTACATATATCCAAAATGAAAAGCATAAATACAATATCTCTAAATAACAACATAAATAAGATGAGATGCATGATACAAAATCACGAAGGAGGTGGGTTCCATGAGAGAAGTGAAGCCATCATCGCCTTCATCTCCTGTATATCAGCCCGCATCTCTATGTGAGAGTCTCTTATGGATCGTATATCTGTCTCTATGAGCGTGAGACGACTCTCTATCCTATAAGACCAGCCACTCGTATATCTTCTCCTTGATCCTCAGTCACATTCTCCTCCTCTTCATGCTCTTCCTCAAGCATGTGCACCTTCTTGGTGCCCTTGAATCCACTCACCATGCTCATTAAGCACATATTTCATCCTAGTTAGAGTGATGTTATTTATCTCCGTTTTATCTCGAGTACGGTCTCTTATCCGTACCCGTCAGCAAGATTGCTCAAAAATAGTGGTAAACACTTGACCATAAGGTAGAGGCTTTTGTTTTTGATCGAATGCTAAGATCATATTCCTAATCAAGATGTATGGAAGGTTTATTGGCCTTCGCTGAATCATACAATCAATTAAGCATAACTCCATAAATGTAACTTCATCATAATGCCCCTTTTTGGGCAAGATATTGTGAGCAATAATTCTATGGAGTATTCTAGGTCTCAATAAAAGATCTTGACTCTTTATTTTGGTTCCTGGAGCAAATCCATTATTTCCAGTGTGCAGTGCAACAACATAATCATAGCTAAAACCTTTAATGGTCGGAATTATTTTAATATCAAACACTCTCGGACCATCATTAGATATACCTAATATCTCAGCTAATTCATCACAATTAAATTCAATGGGATGCCCTTGAAGAGTACTCATTATTCATGGTTCTACATTAACCCTCATGTTAGCAAAGAACATTCTCATCAATTTAGGGTATGTAGGTTTCCTATATTCATACAATGAGTACCAACCCATTTCAGCAAATAAAGTGTCTATACCTAAAGCAGATAGATCATTGCTTAAACCTCTTTCTACAATGATAACTCTATTTGAGAAATTATTCAAAAATCTTTGAACATTATCACCTGATTAGGAAGCTGGATCATTGGCTCTTTTGCTCCTTGATTCAGTCCTTCTTAATCGTTTCTGGGGTGCCATTGACTTCAATTAGGCTATGGGTGTTTTGATTTAGAGTAGTTTTTGAGAGGGTTTGAGGTCAGTATTTTTGGATTTTTGAATGTTGTCTGTTGAATGTGTTCTGAAACCCTAGATAGTATTTATACTATCGAGCCACCGGTCGACCGGTTGCCTTGGGGTAAGTTCAACCGGTCGACCGGTTGACTCCCAAGTTGAGAATTTTCCAAATTTCTCTTTTGAACCGTTCTTTCCACTCACAATGTAGCCTTTTCATGTAAAAATTATGTCCAAAAGGCAAAGAAATCAAGGGGCTAAAAATGCAAATTTTAGGCAGTAGCGAACGCTACTGTTGCTCTGGCTCAACCGGTCGACCGGTACATGCAAAAATGGGAATTTTTGCATTTTGACTTTAAAATCATTCTTTAATCTTCAAAAGTACCCTTTATGTCCAAAAATTATGTTCAGAACCATTTTCCTCCAAAATTCAAAAAATTCCAGTAGCCATCCTCTGTTTTTCTGTCTCAACCGGTCTACCGGTTGGACTTTCTCTTGATGAACCGGTCGACCGGTTCATCCCAGAATTTCTAAATTCTCCAATATTTGTTTTGAACAACTTTCTTATGCTCCAAGTGTATACATTTTAACATCAAATAAATCCAACTTATAACCATTAATGTATACATAAATTAAACATCATTTGCATGGATAAATCCTAGGTTCCTTCTTATTTCGCAAAAGCGATCTTTGGCTAAGGTTTTTGTAAAAATATCTGCAAGTTGATGTTCTGTACCTATAAACTCAAGTACAATATCTCCTTTTTCAATGTGATCCCTTAAGAAGTGATGTCTTACTTCTATGTGTTTTGTACGAGAGTGCTGAATAGGATTTTTAGATAAGCAAATAGCACTTGTATTATCACATTTAATCGGAGTATTTTCAAACTTAAGTCTATAATCCTCCAAAGTTTGTTTCATCCATAATACTTGTGCACAACAACTCCCACTGCAATATATTCCGCTTCAGCTTGTTGATAGGGCTACCGAGTTTTGTTTCTTACTTGCCCATGATACTAGTGAAGATCCTAGAAAGTGACAAGTTCCACTAGTACTTTTCCTATCTATTTTGCAACCCTCAAAATCTGCATCCGAATAACCGATTAAACTCATTTCACTTCCCTTCGCATCCGAACCGATCATACCTCGATATTTGGTGATGTCTACGGTTTTACATTTTTCGTCCATATCAAGCTTAGTAGATGTCCCCATCGGTGTATTGGCATCTTTGACATGTTCCATCACAAATCTTTTCAGAAGATCCTTGGTGTACTTACTTTGGTTGATGAAGATGTCATCTCTTGTTTGCTTAATTTGCAATCCAAGGAAGAAATTTAATTCTCCCATCATGCTCATTTCAAATTCCCCTTGCATGCATTTTGCAAATTCCTTACAAAGAGATTCGTTAGTAGCACCAAAAATTATATCATCAACATAGATTTGTACAATAAGGATATATTTTCGTAAAAAAGGTGGTGTCAATTTTGCCAATGTTAAAATCATTTTCAATAAGAAATGTTTTTAATCTATCATACCATGCTCTAGGTGCTTGTTTTAAACCATACAAGGCCTTTTTGAGTTTAAAAACATGATTAGGAAATTCAAAATTTTCAAAGCTTTGAGGTTGTTCAACATATACTTCTTCCATTATAAAGCCATTTAAAAATGCAGTTTTAACATCCATTTGGAAGAGCGTAAAATTTGCATGACATGCATAGGCTAATAGCATTCTTATAGATTCAAGTCTAGCTACTGGCGCAAAGATTTCTTCATAATCTATTCCTTCTTCTTGATTATAACCTTTAGCAACTAGTCTTGCTTTGTTTCTAACAATAGTCCCATGTTTATCAACTTTGTTTCTAAAGACCCGTTTAGTACCAAACATCATTTCTCTCAAACTGATTTAGCTCATCTTGCATGGCTAAAATCTATTTTTCATCATTTTCAGCTTCTAGAAAGGTTTTAGGTTCTATTTGAGAAACAAATGCATAATGCCCACTAATATTTCAAAGGGATGCTCTAGTTTTAGTTCCTTCAAAAGGATTGCCAATAATTAATTCTGGAGGATGAGAACTTACATACCTTAGCTCCTTTGGCGGCTCAAAGGAGTTACTTACCAACTCTTGTTGATTGCTTGAGCTTGGTTGGTCCTTGTTTATATCTTCATTTGATGTTTCATTTGGATTTTTATCATGAAGATTCAAATTTTGAACACTTTTATTTAAGTCATCTAGAATCTCAACAATTTTGTCATTTTGAGTTTCCTCAAAGGTGACATGCATGGATTCCTCAAGACAAAGTGTTCTATTATTGTAAACTCTGTAGGCTTTGCTAGAGGAGGAGTATCCAAGAAAAATTCCAACATCGGATTTTGAATCAAATTTATCAAGGTTGTCTTTAGTGTTTAGAATAAAGCATTTTGAACCAAAGACTTTAAAATAAGAGATGTTGGGCTTCCTCCCTTTCCAAAGCTCATAAGGAGTCTTTTTCAACTCAGGTCTCAAAGTAACACGATTTAAAACATAGCAAGAAGTATTTACGGCTTCCGCCCAAAAATATTTAGGGGTGTTAAATTCATTTATCATAGTTCTTGCCATTTCTTGAAGAGACCGATTTTTCCTTTCCACAACCCCATTTTGTTGGGGAGTTCTAGGAGTTGAAAAGTTGTGGTGGTATCATTTTTCTTCACAAAACGTTTCAAATAAATCACTTGTGAATTCACCACCATGATCGCTCCTTATGTTAATTATAGAAAATCCTTTCTCATTTTCGATTTTCTTTGAAAACTTTACAAATTCATGAATTGTTTCATCTTTTGATTTCAAAAATATAACCCATGTATATCTAGTAAAGTCATCAACAATTACAAACACATATCTATTACCACTTAAACTTCTTGTTCTAGTTGGTCCAAATAGATTTATGTGAAGTAATTCTAAAGGTCTTTCAGTTGATATGTGATTCTTACTTTTAAAAGATGTTTTGAATTGTTTACCCATTTGGCAAACGTCACACAACTTTTCCTTTTCATATGTAATATGAGGAAGACCTTTAACTAAATCATTTTTGGCCAATTTTGAAAGAATGTTCATGCTTGTGTGACCTAGTCTTCTATGCCGTAGAAAACTATCATTTATACTAGCAACAAGACAACTTTCACTACTCATACATGTATCTATTTTGATCTTATAGATGTTTCCAATTCTATTGCCGATAAAAATAATTTTGTCATTTTTAAGTATTAAGCAACATGTATGATCAAACATGATTTTATATCCTTTGTCACATAATTGACTTATACTAAGTAAGTTATGTTTGAGATTATCAACAAGAAATACATTTTCAATGGAGGTTGAAGACATACCTCCAATGTTGCCAATTCCAACAATTTTTCCTTTTGAGTTGTCCCCAAAAGTCACTTTTCCTCCTTTAGTTTTGGTAAGGCTTGAAAAAAGGGTGCCGTCTCCGGTCATGTGTCTTGAACAAGCACTATCCAAAAACCACTCCCCATGTTCCCTTGGTTCCTACAAAACAGAATCAAGATGAGGATTTTGGTACCCATACCTTCTTAGGTCCCTTTTGGTTAGGAGTGGTTCCTTTTAGAACCCAAATCATGTCAACAATTTTATTTTTCTTCATCGGACATGCATAAATCAAATGACCTAATTTTCTACAATAATTGCATGTATGACTTGGATCATAAGACTCTTTAGCTTTAACAAAGTAATTCTTTAGGTATTTTTTATTTTTATTAGGTTTATAACCTAATCCTCCTTTTGGCTTGAAAGCATTTTCTCAAAAAATTTGAGCCTTGTGTGAATTTTGTGATAATTATATTCAACTCATCAACTTTCTCTTTTAATGATTTATTATCTTTTTCAAGTTGATTGGTCTTGCTACTCTTGTCATTTAAATCATATACTTTCTTTTCTAATAAATTTTTTTCTTCAATTAAGCATATATGATTTCTTTTTAGAGTACTATATTTAGAACCTAATTTCTTATATTCTACATACAAATTTTCAAGTTGTTCATGTAGTTCAATATAAGAAGGGTCGGATTCATCATCCGAAGATTGTACCTCATTTTCGCTTTCAATTGTCATAAAGCACATGTTAGCCACATGTTCTTCTTCATCATTGGAGCTTGAGTCCGAGTCATCGCTCCATGTTGCTTTCAAGGCTTTCTTTTGAAAGCGATTTTTCTTTTTCATTTGAAGAAGGGGACAATCGGTTTTGATATGTCCCACTTTGTTGTATTTATAGCATTTAGGAGTTTCTTTGCTAGATTCTCCTTTGTTTCTGTAGTTCAAAAACTTTCTCTTATCATTTTTCTTTCTAAGAAAGTTTCGAAACTGTCTTGTGATCAATGCTACATCTTCCACAAGATCATCGTCACTGTCTTCATCATTGGCCTCGTCTTCAACAGTTTTAAATGCCAAATTTTTCTTTGGCCTTTCTTCCTGATCTTGTTTTTCCATAGTGATCTCATGAGTCATTAGAGAACCGATGAGCTCCTCTAATGGTAATTTTATGAGATCTTTTGCTTCTCGTATTGCTGTCACTTTAGCTTCCCAAGCTTTTGGTAGAGATCTGAGAATCTTGCTTACAATCTCTGTATTTGTGTAAGTTCTACCAAGAGCATGTAAACTATTTGTAATACTAGTCATACGAGTAAACATGCTTGTTATGGATTCATTTTGTAACATTTTAAATAACTCATATTGATGAACTAACATATCAATTTTTGATTCTTTTACTTGGTTAGTTCCTTCATTCGTTACTTCTAAAGTATGCCATATATCCCTAGCATTTTTACACGAAGATATTCTATTAAATTCACTTCTATTTAATGCACAGTATAAGGTATTCATGGCTTTAGCATCCATAGAAAGTAATCTTTTATCTAAGTCTGTATATTCTATCATGCTTTTGGGAATCTCAATACCATTTTCAGTTTTGAGTGGTCTATGAGGTCCATTTTCAATAGAAAGCCATAAATCAAAATCTATAGATTGAAGATATATAGTCATTCTAGCTTTCCAATATGCATAGTCATTACCATCAAAAAATGGTGGTCTAGATGTTGAGGCACCTTCATTTTGGAGATTGTAACTTGTAGTTGGCATTCTACTCAAAGTCTAAGCAAACTTAATAATTGAGAACTAAGCTCTGATACCAATTGTTATTCAAGGATTAAGGCAACTATACACTTAAGGGGGAATTAGGTGTAAATACAATAATTATAGCAATTCTAAAATCAATTACTTTAAAGTAAAGAGATAAGAGAGAGATTGCTAACTCGGTTTTTAACGTGGTTCGGCAAGCCTACGTCCACGATTCAAGTACAAATCCGTACTTGAGTATTATACTCTCTTACTAGTCCAAGTAACAAGATTACTGAATCTCACTTGATGAATCCACACCAAGACTTTCACACCACTTGAAGATATGCCCTCTTCAAGATTTTCCTTCTTCCCACTTGAAGATGTACCCTCTTCAAGATTTTCCCTTGGTGATGTTCCTCACCAATATCAAAGAGTTTTATACTTCAACTCTCAAGAATATTACAATGGTTGTTTTTGTAAAACAACAATACACTCTTAATAGTGTAGATATTACAAATGAAGATCTATGATCTCTTTATCTCACTTGATAACACTTAGAATATTTGAAGGTGTTTAAGTGTAGTGAGAATGAGATTTAATACTGCTTGTGTTAAGATATGAAGATTTAAACACAAATATGAGTATTAATGAAGATTGATGATATGAAGATGTTTTTGCACTCTAATTGCCTCAATATAAGATATGAAAGTTCTGTGTGTCTTTGTTTTGCAATTAGGAGGCCTATTTATAAGTTTCTAAAAGAAACTAGCCGCTTATAGCCGCTTTAATGCAATCTGTCATATAAAGCGGTCGACCGGTTCACAACGGACAAATAAAGTGGTCGACCGGTTCGATTCAAAAGACAATTGTCTTCAAGCGGTCGACCGGTTCACAACGGATAACCCAAGCGGTCGATCGGTTCGGCTTGAAAGACATTTTGTCTTCCAATGGTCGACCGGTTCACAACTCGATAAACCAAGCGGTCTACCGGTTCAGCTCAAAAGACAATTTGTCTTCAAGCGATCGACCGGTTCACTTGGTATACACTAAGCGGTCGACCGGTTCATGCAGAAAGGCAATTGTGACAAATTATCTTTTCTGAATTTTTGAACCGATTGATTATGACTTAATCCTGTAATCATTAAATCCTTTTAATGCATGCAATGTGAAGTGTGTGAGTTCATTTTAAATTGTGCTATGAAGTTAGACATTGAGATTTACATAATTAAAGCACTAAAATGAAAACTTTTTCTTTGTCTTCACTTGCTTGCATCTCGGACTTCTTGGAGTGATTTCTTCGTGTACTCCGTTATGCTTGTTGATGTATTCTTTGTATAAAACCTGTTTATCGCTTAATCTCATCCAAGCATATTATTAGTCCATTTTCTTTTTATTGTTATCATCAAAATATATAAAACATATAAGTGTGACATTATATGTCAACAAATACACTTTTCCCCCAAGCATGATTGAATTTGGTTTTTGGGTGGGTGTTAGCCTTGGGTTTTCAGACAAATTGATCCGGACTCGACTAGCCCCATTTTAATGGGTATTAGCCGTAGATTTCTAACCTTGTTCATATCCAATCACTTTTTAGTTGCTATTAGGCTTCAATTTTATGGGTAATACACTTTTCCCCCAAGCATGATTGAACTTGGTTTTTGGGTGGGTGTTAGCCTTGGATTTTCGGACAAATTGATCCTGACTCGACTAGCCCCATTTTAATGGGTATAAGCCTTATATTTCTAAACTTGTTCATATCAAATCCCTTTTTAGCTGCTATTAGTCTTCAATTTTTTGGGTAATACACTTTTCCCCCAAGCATGCTTGAAATTGGTTTTTGGGTGGGTGTTAGCCTTGGGTTTTCGGACAAATTGATCCTGACTCAACTAGCCCCATTTTAATGGGTATAAGCCTTATATTTCTAACCTTGCTCATATCCAAGCTCTTTTTAGCTGGTATTACGCTTCAATTTTATGGGTAATACACTTTTCCCCCAAGCATGATTGAACTTGGTTTTTGGGTGGGTGTTAGCCTTGGATTTTCGGACAAATTGATCCTAACTCGACGAGCCCCATTTTAATGGGTATTAGCCTCAGATTTCTAACCTTGTTCATATCCAATCACTTTTTAGTTGCTATCAGGCTTCAATTTTATGGGTAAAACACTTGTCCCATAAACATGATTGAACTTGGTTTTTGGATGGGTATTAGCCTTTGATTTTCGGACAAATTGATCCTGACTGGATTAGCCCCATTTTAATGGGTATAAGCCTTATATTTCTAACCTTGCTCATATCCAATCCCTTTATAGGTGCTATTACGCTTCAATTTTATGCGTAACACACTTTTCCCCAAGCATGATTGAACTTGGTTTTTGGGCGAGTGTTAGCCTTGGATTTTCGGACAAATTGACCGTGACTCGACTAGCCCCATTTTAATGGGTTGAAGCCTTATATTTCTAACCTTGTTCATATCCAATCCCTTTTTAGTTGCTATTAGGCTTCCATTTTATGGGTAACTCAGTTTTCACCAAGCATGATTGTACTTGGTTTTTGGGTGGGTGTTAGTCTTATATTTCTAACCTTGTTCATATCCGAGCACTTTTTAGCTGGTATTACGCTTCCATTTTATTGGTAACACACTTTTCCCCAAGCATGCGTCAAATTGGTTTTGGAGTGGGTGTTAGCATTGGATTTTCGGACAAATTGATCGTGACTCCACTAGCCCTATTTAAGTGGGTATAAGCCTTCGATTTCTAACCTTTTTCATATCAAAATACTTTTTAGTTTTTTTTAGACTTCAATTTAAAGGGTAATACACTTTTCCCCAAGCATGATTGAACTTGGTTTTTGGGCGGGTGTTAGCCTTTGATTTTCGGACAAATTGATCCTGACTCGACTAGCCCCCTTTTAATGGGTATAAGCCTTTTATTTCTAACCTTGTTCATATCCAATCACTTTTTAGTTTTTATTAGACTTCAATTTAAAGGGTAATACACTTTTCCCCCAAGCATGATTGAATTTGGTTTAGGTGGGTGTTAGCCATGGGTTATCTGGACAAATTGATCAGGACTCGACTAGTCCCATTTTAATGGGTATTAGCCTTACATTTCTAAACATTTTCATATCCACACGCTGTGTAGTTGCTATTAGGAGTCAGTTTTATGTGTAAAACACTTGTCCCACAAACATGATTGAACTTGGTTTTTGGATAGGTGTTAGGCTTTGATTTTCGGACAAATTGATCCGGACTTTCCTAGCCCCATTTTAATGGGTATTAGCCTTAGATTTCTAACCTTGTCCATATCCAATCACTTTTTAATTGCTATTAGGTTTCAATTTTATGCGTAACGCACTTTTCCCCAAGCATGATTGAACTTGGTTTTTGGGCGGGTGTTAGCTTTGGATTTTCGGACAAATTGACCGTGACTCGACTAGCCCTATTTTAATGGGTCGAAGCCTTATATTTCTAACCGTGTTCATATCCAATCCCTTTATAGGTGCTATTACTCTTCAATTTTATGCGTAACACACTTTTCCCCAAGCATGATTCAACTTGGCTTTTGGGCGGGTGTTAGCCTTGGATTTCTAACCTTGTTCATATCCGAGCACTTTTTAGCTGGTATTACGCTTCAATTTTATTGGTAACACACTTTTCCCCAAAGTATGATTGAACTTGGTTTTTGGGTGGGTGTTCGCCTTGGATTTTCGGACAAAGTGATCCTGACTCGACTAGCCCCATTTTAATGGGTATAAGTATTATATTTCAAACCTTGGTCATATCCAAATCCCGTTGTTGTTGCTATTAGGCATCAATTTTATGGGTAACACACTTTTCCCCAAGCATGATTGAACTTGGTCTTTGGGTGGGTGTTGGCCTTGGATTTTTGGATAAATTGATCCCGACTCGACTAGCCCCATTTTAATGGGTATAAGCCTTATATTTCAAACCTTGGTCATATCCAATTACTTCTTAGTTTTTATTAGACTTCAATTTACAGGGTAATACACTTTTCGCCCAAGCATGATTGAAATTGGTTTTTGGGTGGGTGTTAGCCTTGGGTTTTCCGACAAATTGATCCGGACTCGACTAGCCCCATTTTAATGGGTATTAGCCTTATATTTCTAACCTTGTTCATATCCAATCACTTTTTAGTTGTAATTAGGCTTCAATTTTATGGGTAAAACACTTGTCCCACAAACATGATTGAACTTGGTTTTTGGATGGGTGTTAGCCTTTGATTTTTGGACAAATTGTTCCTGACTCGACTAGCCCCATTTTAATGGGTATAAGCGTTATATTTCTAACCTTGTTCATATCCAATCCCTTTTTTGTTGCTATTAGGCATCAATTTTATGGGTAACACACTTTTCCCCAAGCATGATTGAACTTGGTGTTTGGGTGGGTGTTGGCCTTGGATTTTCGGATAAATTGATCCTGACTCGACTAGCCCCATTTTAATGGGTATAAGCGTTATATTTCTAACCTTGTTCATATCCAATCCCTTTTTTGTTGCTATTAGGCATCAATTTTATGGGTAACACACTTTTCCCCAAGCATGATTGAACTTGGTGTTTGGGTGGGTGTTGGCCTTGGATTTTCGGATAAATTGATCCTGACTCGACAAGCCCCATTTTAATGGGTATAAGCCTTATATTTCAAACCTTGGTCATATCCAATTACTTCTTAGTTTTTATTAGACTTCAATTTACAGGGTAATACACTTTTCGCCCAAGCATGATTGAAATTGGTTTTTGGGTGGGTGTTAGCCTTGGGTTTTCCGACAAATTGATCCGGACTCGACTAGCCCCATTTTAATGGGTATTAGCCTTATATTTCTAACCTTGTTCATATCCAATCACTTTTTAGTTGTAATTAGGCTTCAATTTTATGGGTAAAACACTTGTCCCACAAACATGATTGAACTTGGTTTTTGGATGGGTGTTAGCCTTTGATTTTTGGACAAATTGTTCCTGACTCGACTAGCCCCATTTTAATGGGTATAAGCGTTATATTTCTAACCTTGTTCATATCCAATCCCTTTTTTGTTGCTATTAGGCATCAATTTTATGGGTAACACACTTTTCCCCAAGCATGATTGAACTTGGTGTTTGGGTGGGTGTTGGCCTTGGATTTTCGGATAAATTGATCCTGACTCGACTAGCCCCATTTTAATGGGTATAAGCCTTATATTTCAAACCATGTTGATATCCATGTATTTTTTAGGTGCTATTCAGCTTCAATTTTATGGGTCACACACTTTTCCGAAGCATGATTGAACTTGGTTTTTGGGTGGGTGTTAGCCTTGGATTTCAGACAAATTGATCCGGACTCGACTAGCCCCATTTTAATGGGTAGTAGGCTTATATTTCTAACCTTGCTCCTATCCAAGCACTTTTTAGCTGGTATTACGATTCAATTTTATAGGTAACACACTTTTCCCCAATCATGATTAAACTTGGTTTTTGGGTGGGTGTTAGCCTTGGATTTTCGGACAAATTGATCCGGACTCGACTAGCCCCATTTTAATGGGTATTAGCCTTATATTTCTAACCTTGTTCATATCCAAGCACTTTTTAGTTCCTATTAGACTTGAATTTTATGGGTAAAACACTTTTCTCCAATCATGATTGAACTTGGTTTTTGGGTGGGTGTTAGCCTTGGATTTTCGGACAAATTGATCCTGATTCGACTAGCCCCATTTTAATATGTATAATCCTTATATTTCTAACATTGTTCATATCCAAATACTTTTTAGTTTTTATTAGACTTCAATTTAAAGGGTAATACACTTTTCCCCACGCATGATTGAATTTGGTTTTTGGGTGGGTGTTAGCCTTGGATTTTCTGGACAAATTGATCTCGACTCGACTAACCCCATTTTAATGGGTATTAGCCTTCTATTTCAAACCATGTTCATATCCATGTACTTTTTAGGTGCTATTCAGCTTCAATTTTATGGGTCACACACTTTACCCCACGCATGATTGAATTTGGTTTTTGGGTGGGTGTTAGCCTTGGATTTTCGGAAAAATTGATCCTGACTCGACTAGTCCCATTTTATTGGGAATAAGCCATATATCTCTAACCTTCCTCATATTCAAGCACTTTTTAGCTGGTATTACGCTTCAATTTTATGGGTAATACACTTTACCCCCAAACATGATTGAACTTGGTTTTTGGTTGGGTGTTAGATTTTGATTATCGGACAAATTGATCCTAACTCGACTAGCCCAATTTAAATGAGTATTAGCCTTAGATTTCTAACCTTGCTCGTATCCACGAACTTTTTAGCTAGTATTACGCTTCAATTTTATGGGTAAAACACTTGTGACACAAACATGATTGAACTTGGTTTTTGGGCGGGTGTTAGCCTTGGATTTTTGGACAAATTGACCTTCACTCGACTAGCCCCTTTTTAATGGGTCGAAGCCTTAGATTTCTAACCTTATTCATATCCAATCCCTTTGTAGTTTCTATGAGGCATTAATTTTATGGGTAACACACTTTTCCCCAAGCATGATTGAACTTGGTTTTAAGGTGGGTGTTAGCCTTAGATTTTCGGAAAAATTGATCCTGACTCGACTAGTCCCATTTTAATGGGAATAAGCCTTATTTTACTAACCTTCCTCATATTCAAGCACTTTTTAGTTGGTATTAGGCTTCAATTTGATGGGTAATAGACTTTCCCCCCAAACATGATTGAACTTGGTTTTTGGGTGGGTGTTAGCCTTGGATTTTCGGACAAATTGATCCTAACTCGACTAGCCCCATTTTAATTGGTATAACCCTTATATTTCTACCCTTGTTCATATCCAAGCACTTTTTGGCTGGTATTAGGCTTCAATTTTATGGGTAAAATACTTGTCCCACAAACATGATTGAACTCGCTTTTGGATGGGTGTGAGCCTTTGATTTTCGGACAAATTGATCCTGGCTCGACTAGCCCCATTTTAATGGGTATAAGCCTTATATTTCAAACCATGTTGATATCCATGTACTTTTTAGGTGCTATTTAGCTTCAATTTTATGGGTCACACACTTTTCCCGAAGCATGATTGAACTTGGTTTTTGGGTGAGTGTTAGCCTTGGATTTTCGAGACAAATTGATCCGGACTCGACTAGCCCCATTTTAATGGGTATTAGACTTATATTTCTAACCTTGCTCCTATCCAAGCACTTTTTAGCTGGTATTACGATTCAATTTTATAGGTAACACACTTTTCCCACAAGCATGATTGAACTTGGTTTTAAGGTGGGTGTTAGCCTTGGATTTTCGGACAAATTGATACTGACTCGACTAGACCCATTTTAATGGGTATTAGCCTTATATTTCTAACCATGTTCATATCCATGCACTTTTTAGTTCCTATTAAGCTTCAATTTTATGGGTAATACACTTTTCCCCAAGCATGATTGAAGTTGGTTTTTGGTGGGTGTTAGCCTTGGATTTTCGGACAAATTGATCCAGACTCGACTAGCCCCATTTTAATGGGTATAAGCCTTATATTTCTAACCTTGTTCATATCCAAAAACTTTTTAGTTTTTATTAGACTTCAATTTAAAGGGTAATACACTTTCCCCCCAAGCATGATTGAATTTGGTTTTTTGGTGGGTGTTAGCCTTGGGTTTTCAGACAAATTGATCCGGACTCGACTAGCTCCATTTTAATGGGTATTAGCTTTAGATTTCTAACCTTGTTCATATCCAATCACTTTTTAGTTGCTATTAGACTTCAATTTTATGGCTAAAACAGTTGTCCCACAAACATGATTGAACTTGGTTTTTGGATGGGTGTTAGCCTTTGATTTTCGGACAAATTGATCCTGACTCGACTAGCCCCATTTTAATGGGTATATGTCTTATATTTATAACGTTGCTCATATCCTAGCACTTTTTAGCTGGTATTACGCTTCAATTTTATGGGTAATACACTTTTCCCCCAAGCATGATTGAACTTGGTCTTTGGGTGGGTGTTGGCCTTGGATTTTCGGATAAATTGATCCTGACTCGACTAGCCCCATTTTAATGGGTATAAGCCTTATATTTCAAACCTTGGTCATATCCAATTACTTCTTAGTTTTTATTAGACTTCAATTTACAGGGTAATACACTTTTCGCCCAAGCATGATTGAAATTGGTTTTTGGGTGGGTGTTAGCCTTGGGTTTTCCGACAAATTGATCCGGACTCGACTAGCCCCATTTTAATGGGTATTAGCCTTAGATTTCTAACCTTGTTCATATCCAATCACTTTTTAGTTGCTATTAGGCTTCAATTTTATGGGTAAAACACTTGTCCCACAAACATGATTGAACTTGGTTTTTGGATGGGTGTTAGCCTTTGATTTTCGGACAAATTGATCCTGACTCGACTAGCCCCATTTTAATGGGTATAAGCCTTATATTTCTAACCTTGTTCATATCCAATCCCTTTATAGGTGCTATTACGCTTCAATTTTATGCGTAACACACTTTTCCCCAAGCATGATTGAACTTGGTTTTTGGGCGGGTGTTAGCCTTGGATTTTCGGACAAAATGATCCTGACTCGACTAGCCCCATTTTAATGGGTATAAGACTTATATTTCTAACCTTGCTCATATCCAATCCCTTTTTAGTTGCTATTAGGCTTCCATTTTATGGGTAACTCAGTTTTCACCAAGCATGATTGTACTTGGTTTTTGGGTGGGTGTTAGTCTTATATTTCTAACCTTGTTCATATCCGAGCACTTTTTAGCTGGTATTACGCTTCCATTTTATTGGTAACACACTTTTCCCCCAAGTATGATTGAACTTGGTTTTTGGGTGGGTGTTAGCCTTGGATTTTCGGACAAATTGATCCTGACTCGACTAGCCCCATTTAAATGGGTATAAGCCCTATATTTATAACCTTGGTCATATCAAAATACTTTTTAGTTTTTATTAGACTTCAATTTAAAGGGTAATACACTTTTCCCCCAAGCATGATTGAATTTGGTCTTTGGGTGGGTGTTAGCCTTGGGTTTTCGGACAAATTGATCCGGACTCGACTAGCCCCATTTTAATGGGTATTAGCCTTAGATTTCTAACCTTGTTCATATCCAATCACTTTTTAGTTGCTATTACGCTTCAATTTTATGGGTAAAACACTTGTCCCACAAACATGATTGAACTTGGTTTTTGGATAGGTGTTAGCCTTTGATTTTCGGACAAATTGATCCTGACTCGACTAGCCCCCTTTTAATGGGTATAAGCCTTTTATTTCTAACCTTGTTCATATCCAAGCCCTTTTTAGTTGGTATTCAGCTTCAATTTTATGGGTAATACACTTTTCCCCCAAGCATGATTGAACTTTGTTTTTGGGTGGGTGTTAGCCTTGGATTTTCAGACAAATTGATCCGGACTAACCTAACCCCATTTTAATGGGTATAAGCCTTATATTTCTAACCTTGTTCATATCAAAATACTTTTTAGTTTTTATTAGACTTCAATTTAAAGGGTAATAGACTTTTCCCCCAAGCATGATTGAAATTGGTTTTTGGGTGGGTGTTAGTCTTGGGTTTTCGGACAAATTGATCCGGACTCGACTAGCCCCATTTTAATGGGTATTAGCCTTCTATTTCAAACCATGTTCATATCCATGTACTTTTTAGGTGCTATTCAGCTTCAATTTTATGGGTCACACACTTTACCCCACGCATGATTGAATTTGGTTTTTGGGTGGGTGTTAGCCTTGGATTTTCGGAAAAATTGATCCTGACTCGACTAGTCCCATTTTATTGGGAATAAGCCATATATCTCTAACCTTCCTCATATTCAAGCACTTTTTAGCTGGTATTACGCTTCAATTTTATGGGTAATACACTTTACCCCCAAACATGATTAAACTTGGTTTTTGGGTGGGTGTTAGACTTGGATTTTCTGACAAATTGATCCTACCTCGACTAGCCCCATTTAAATGAGTATTAGGCTTAGATTTCTAACCTTGCTCGTATCCAAGAACTTTTTAGCTAGTATTACGCTTCAATTTTATGGGTAAAATACTTGTCCCCAAGCATGATTGAACTTGGTTTTAAGGTGGGTGTTAGCCTTGGATTTTCGGACAAATTGACCTTGACTCGACTAGCCCCATTTTAATGGGTTGAAGCCTTTATTTCTAACCTTGTTCATATCCAATCCCTTTGTAGTTTCTATGAGGCATCAATTTTATGGGTAACACACTTTTCCCCAAGCATGATTGAACTTGGTTTTAAGGTGGGTGTTAGCCTTGGATTTTCGGAAAAATTGATCCTGACTCGACTAGTCCCATTTTATTGGGAATAAGCCATATATCTCTAACCTTCCTCATATTCAAGCACTTTTTAGCTGGTATTACGCTTCAATTTTATGGGTAATACACTTTACCCCCAAACATGATTAAACTTGGTTTTTGGGTGGGTGTTAGCCTTGGATTTTCAGACAAATTGGTCCTGACTCGACTAGCCCCATTTTAATGGGTATTAGACTTATATTTCTAACCTTGCTCGTATCCAAGCGCTTTTTGGTTGCTATTAGGCTTTAATTTTATGGGTAAAATACTTGTCCCACAAACATGATTGAACTTCGTTTTTGGATGGGTGTTAGCCTTTGATTTTCGGACAAATTGATCCTGACTCGACTTGCCCCATTTTAATGGGTATAAGCCTTATATTTCAAACCATATTCATATCAATGTACTTTTTAGGTGTTATTGAGCTTTAATTTTATGGGTCACACACTTTTCCCCAAACATGATTAAACTTGGTTTTTGGGTGGGTGTTAGCCTTGGATTTTCAGACAAATTGGTCCTGACTCGACTAGCCCCATTTTAATGGGTATTAGACTTATATTTCTAACCTTGCTCGTATCCAAGCGCTTTTTAGCTAGTATTACGCTTCAATTTTATAGGTAACACACTTTTCCCCCAAGCATGATTGAACTTGGTTTTAAGGTGGGTGTTAGCCTAGGATTTTCTGGACAAATTGATCCTGACTCGACTAGACCCATTTTAATGGGTATTAGCCTTATATTTCTAACCATGTTCATATACATGCACTTTTTTGTTTAATCAGCTTCAATTTTATGGGTCACACACTTTTCCCCAAGCATGATTGAACTTGGTTTTTGGGTGGGTGTTAGACTTGGATTTTCTGACAAATTGATCCGGACTCGACTAGCCTCATTTTAATGGGTATAAGCCTTATATTTCTAACCTTGCTCATATCCAAGCACTTTTTAGCTGGTATTACGCTTCAATTTTATAGGTAACACACTTTTCCCCCAAGCATGATTGAACTTGGTTTTTGGGTGGGTGTTAGCCTTGGATTTTCGGACAAATTGATACTGACTCGACTAGCCCCATTTTAATGGGTATAAGCCTTATATTTCAAACCATGTTCATATCCATGTACTTTTTAGGTGCTATTCAGCTTCAATTTTATGGGTAACACATTTTTCCCCCAAGAATGATTGAACTTGGTTTTTGTGCGGGTGTTAGCCTTGGATTTTCGGACAAATTGACCTTGACTCGACTAGCCCCATTTTAATGGGTTGAAGCCTTTTATTTCTAACCTTGTTCATATCCAATCCCTTTGTAGTTGCTATTAGGCATCAATTTTATGGGTAACACACTTTTCCCCAAGCATGATTGAACTTGGTTTTAAGGTGGGTGTTAGCCTTGGATTTTCGGAAAAATTGATCCTGACTCGACTAGTCCCATTTTAATGGGAATAAGCCTTATATTTCTAACCTTCCTCATATTCAAGCACTTTTTAGCTGGTATTACGCTTCAATTTTATGGGTAATACACTTTACCCCCAAACATGATTGAACTTGGTTTTTGGGTGGGTGTTAGCCTTTGATTTTCGGACAAATTGATCCTAACTCGACTAGCCCCATATTAATGGGTATAAGACTTATATTTCTAACCTTGTTCATATCCAATCACTTTTTGGTTGCTATTAGGCTTTAATTTTATGGGTAAAATACTTGTCCCACAAACATGATTGAACTTCGTTTTTGGATGGGTGTGAGCCTTTGATTTTCGGACAAATTGATCCTGACTCGACTAGCCCCATTTTAATGTGTATAAGCCTTATATTTCAGACCATATTCATATCCATGTACTTTTTAGGTGTTATTCAGCTTCAATTTTATGGGTGACACACTTTTCCCCAAGCATGATTGAACTTGGTTTTTGGGTGGGTGTTAGCCTTGGATTTTCGGACAAATTGATCCTGACTCGACTATCCCCATTTTAATGGGTATAAGCCTTATATTTCTAACCTTGTTCATATCTAAATACTTTTCTAGTTTTTATTAGACTTCAATTTAAAGGGTACTACACTTTTCCCCCAAGCATGATTGAATTTGGTTTTTGGGTGGGTGTTAGCCTTGGGTTTTTCGGACAAATTTACCCTGGCTCGACTAGCCCCATTTTAATGGGTATAAGCCTTATATTTCAAACCATGTTGATATCCATGTACTTTTTAGGTGCTATTCAGCTTCAATTTTATGGGTCACACACTTTTCCCCACGCATGATTGAATTTGGTTTTTGGGTGGGTGTTAGCCTTGGATTTTCGGAGAAATTGATCCTGACTCGACTAGTCCCATTTTATTGGGAATAAGCCTTATATTTCTAACCTTCCTAATATTCAAGCACTTTTTAGCTGGTATTACGCTTCAATTTTATAGGTAACACACTTTTCCCCCAATCATGATTGAACTTGGTTTTAAGGTGGGTGTTAGCCTTGGATTTTCGGACAAATTGATCCTGACTCGACTAGACCCAATTTAATGGGTATTAGCCTTATATTTCTAACCATGTTCATATCCATGCACTTTTTGTTTAATCGACTTCAATTTTATGGGTCACACACTTTTCCCCAAGCATGATTGAACTTGGTTTTGGGTGGGTGTTAGACTTGGATTTTCCGACAAATTGATACGGACTCGACTTCGACCCATTTTAATGGGTATAAGCCTTATATTTCAAACCATGTTGATATCACTGTACTTTTTTGGTGCTATTCAGCTTCAATTTTATGGGTCACACACTTTTCCCCACGCATGATTGAAATTGGTTTATAGTTGGGTGTTAGCCTTGAATTTTCGGACAAATTGATCCTGGCTGGACTAGCCCCATTTTAATGGGTATAAGCCTTATATTTCTAACAATATTCATATCCATGTACTTTTTAGGTGTTATTCAGCTTCAATTTTATGGGTCAAACACTTTTCCCCAAGCATGATTGAACTTGGTTTTGGGTGAGTGTTAGCCTTGGATTTTCGGACAAATTGATCTCGACTCGACTAGACCCATTTTAATGGGTATAAGCCTTATATTTCAAACCATGTTCATATCCATGCACTTTTTAGTTGCTATTAAGCTTCAATTTTATGGGTAATACACTTTTCCCCAAGCATGATTGAACTTGGTTTTTGGGTGGGTGTTAGACTTGGATTTTCGGACAAATTGATCCCGACTCGACTATCCCCATTTTAATGGGCAAAAGCCTTATATTTCAAACCATGTTGATATCCATGTACTTTTTAGGTGCTATTCAGCTTCAATTTTATGGGTCACACACTTTTCCCCACGCATGATTGAATTTGGTTTTGGGTGGGTGTTAGCCTTGGATTTTCGGACAAATTGATCCTGACTCGACTAGACCCATTTTAATGGGTATTAGACTTATATTTCTTACCATGTTCATATCCATGTACTTTTTAGGTGTTATTGAGCTTCAATTTTATGGGTCACACACTTTTCACCAAGCATGATTGAACTTGGTTTTTGGGTGGGTGTTAGCCTTGGATTTTCGGACAAATTGATCCTGACTCGACTATCCCCATTTTAATGGGTCTAAGCCTTATATTTCTAACCTTGTTCATATCTAAATACTTTTCTAGTTTTTATTAGACTTTAATTTAAAGGGTAACACACTTTTCACCAAGCATGATTGAAATTGGTTTTTGGGTGGGTGTTAGCCTTGGGTTTTTCGGACCAATTGATCTTGACTCGACTAGCCCCATTTTAATGGGTATAAGCCTTATATTTGAAACCATGTTGATATCCATGTACTTTTTAGGTGCTATTCAGCTTCAATTTTATGGGTCACACACTTTTCCCCACGCATGATTGAATTTGGTTTTGGGTGGGTGTTAGCCTTGGATTTTCGGACAAATTGATCCTGGCTCGATTAGCCCCATTTTAATGGGTATAAGCCTTATATTTCAAACCATGTTGATATCTATGTACTTTTTAGGTGCTATTCAGCTTCAATTTTATGGGTCACACACTTTTTCCCATGCATTATTGAACTTGGTTTTTGGTGGGTGTTAGACTTGGATTTTCGGACAAATTGATCCCGACTCGACTAGCCCCATTTTAATGGGTATTAGAGTTAT
This sequence comes from Salix exigua, assembly GCA_032356905.1. Classification (NCBI taxonomy): domain Eukaryota; kingdom Viridiplantae; phylum Streptophyta; class Magnoliopsida; order Malpighiales; family Salicaceae; genus Salix; species Salix exigua. Next base: position 9,474,967 of record CM063602.1, on the reverse strand, counting down.
ATTTCTAACCGTGCTCGTATCCAAGTACTTTTTAGCTAGTATTACGCTTCAATTTTATAGGTAACACACTTTTCCCCAAGCATGATTGAACTTGGTTTTAAGGTGGGTGTTAGCCTTGGATTTTCGGACAAATTGATCTCGACTCGACTAGACCCATTTTAATGGGTATTAGCCTTATATTTCTAACCATGTTCATATCCATGCACTTTTTGTTTAATCGACTTCAATTTTATGGGTCACACACTTTTCCCCAAGCATGATTTTACGTGGTTTTGGGGTTGGTGTTAGCCTTGGATTTTCGGACAAATTGATCCTGACTCGACTAGCCCCATTTTAATGGGTATAAGCCTTATAGTTCTAACCATATTCATATGCATGTACTTTTTAGGTGTTATTCAGCTTCAATTTTATGGGTCACACACTTTTCCCCAAGCATGATTGAACTTGGTTATTAGAGTGAGTGTTATCCTTGGATTTTCGGATAAATTGATCCTGACTCGACTAGACCCATTTTAATGGGTATTAGACTTATATTTCTTACCATGTTCATATCCATGCACTTTTTAGTTGCTATTAAGCTTCAATTTTATGGGTAATACACTTTTCCCCAAGCATGATTGAACTTGGTTTTGGGTGGGTGTTAGCCTTGGGTTTTCGGACAAATTGATCCTGACTCGACTAGTCCCATTTTAATGGGTATAAGCCTTATATTTCAAACCATGTTGATAACCATGTACTTTTTAGGTGTTATTCAGCTTCAATTTTATGGGTCACACACTTTTCCCCAAGCATGATTAAACTTGGTTTTTGGGCGGGTGTTAGACTTTGATTTTCGGACAAATTGATCCTGACTCGACTAGCCCCATTTTAATGGGTATAAGCCTTATATTTCAAACCATGGTCATATCCATGTACTTTTTAGGTGCTATTCAGCTTCAATTTTATGGGTCACACACTTTTCCCCACGTATTATTGAACTTGGTTTTTGGGTGGGTGTTAGACTTTGATTTTCGGACAAATTGATCCTGACTCGACTAGCCCCATTTTAATGGGTATAAGCCTTATATTTCTAACCTTGTTCATATCCAAGCGCTTTTTAGCTAGTATTACGCTTCAATTTTATAGGTAACACACTTTTCCCCCAAGCATGATTGAACTTGGTTTTAAGGTGGGTGTTAGCCTTGGATTTTCGGACAAATTGATACTGACTCGACTAGACCCATTTTAATGGGTATTAGCCTTATATTTCTAACCATGTTCATATCCATGCACTTTTTGTTTAATCGACTTCAATTTTATGGGTCACACACTTTTCCCCAAGCATGATTGAACTTGGTTTTTGGGTGGAGTGTTAGCCTTGGGTTTTCGGACAAATTGATCCCGACTCGACTAGCCCCATTTTAATGGGTATAAGCCTTATATTTCTAACCATATTCATATCCATGTACTTTTTAGGTGTTATTCAGCTTCAATTTTATGGGTCAAACACTTTTCCCCAAGCATGATTGAACTTGGTTTTGGGTGAGTGTTATACTTGGATTTTCGGACAAATTGATCCTGACTCGACTAGACCCATTTTAATGGGTATTAGACTTATATTTCTTACCATGTTCATATCCATGCACTTTTTAGTTGCTATTAAGCTTCAATTTTATGGGTAATACACTTTTCCCCAAGCATGATTGAACTTGGTTTTGGGTGGGTGTTAGACTTGGATTTTCGGACAAATTGATCCGACTCGACTATCCCCATTTTAATGGGCAAAAGCCTTATATTTCAAACCATGTTGATATCCATGTACTTTTTAGGTGCTATTCAGCTTCAATTTTATGGGTCACACACTTTTCCCCACGCATGATTGAATTTGGTTTTGGGTGGGTGTTAGCCTTGGATTTTCGGACAAATTGATCCTGACTCGACTAGACCCATTTTAATGGGTATTAGACTTATATTTCTTACCATGTTCATATCCATGTACTTTTTAGGTGTTATTGAGCTTCAATTTTATGGGTAACACACTTTTCACCAAGCATGATTGAACTTGGTTTTGGGTGGGTGTTAGCCTTGGATTTTCGGATAAATTGATCTCGACTCGACTATCCCCATTTTAATGGGTATAAGCCTTATATTTCTAACCTTGTTCATATCTAAATACTTTTCTAGTTTTTATTACACTTCAATTTAAGGGGTAATACACTTTTCCCCAAGCATTATTGAATTTGGTTTTGGGTGGGTGTTAGCCTTGGGTTTTCGGACAAATTGATCCTGACTCGACTAGCCCCATTTTAATGGGTATAAGCCTTATATTTCAAACCATGTTGATATCCATGTACTTTTTAGGTGCTATTCAGCTTCAATTTTATGGGTCACACACTTTTCCCCACGCATGATTGAATTTGGTTTTGGGTGGGTGTCAGCCTTGGATTTTCGGACAAATTGATCCTGGCTCGACTAGCCCCATTTTAATGGGTATAAGCCTTATATTTCAAACCATGTTGATATCTATGTACTTTTTAGGTGCTATTCAGCTTCAATTTTATGGGTCACACACTTTTCCCCATGCATTATTGAACTTGGTTTTGGGTGGGTGTTAGACTTGGATTTTCGGACAAATTGATCCTGACTCGACTAGCCCCATTTTAATGGGTATTAGACTTATATTTCTAACCTTGCTCGTATCCAAGTACTTTTTAGCTAGTATTACGCTTCAATTTTATAGGTAACACACTTTTCCCCAAGCATGATTGAACTTGGTTTTAAGGTGGGTGTTAGCCTTGGATTTTCGGACAAATTGATCTCGACTCGACTAGACCCATTTTAATGGGTATTAGCCTTATATTTCTAACCATGTTCATATCCATGCACTTTTTGTTTAATCAGCTTCAATTTTATGGGTCACACACTTTTCCCCAAGCATGATTGAACTTGGTTTTGGGTGGGTGTTAGCCTTGGGTTTTTCGAACAAATTGATCCCGACTCGACTAGCCCCATTTTAATGGGTATAAGCCTTATATTTCTAACCATATTCATATCCATGTACTTTTTAGGTGTTATTCAGCTTCAATTTTATGGGTCAAACACTTTTCCCCAAGCATGATTGAACTTGGTTTTTGGGTGAGTGTTAGCCTTGGATTTTCGGACAAATTGATCCTGACACGACTAGACCTATTTTAATGGGTATTAGACTTATATTTCTTACCATGTTCATATCCATGCACTTTTTAGTTGCTATTAAGCTTCAATTGTATGGGTAATACACTTTTCCCCAAGCATGATTGAACTTGGTTTTGGGTGGAGTGTTAGCCTTGGGTTTTTCGGACAAATTGATCCTGACTCGACTAGCCCCATTTTAATGGGTATAAGCCTTATATTTCAAACCATGTTGATATCCATGTACTTTTTAGGTGCTATTCAGCTTCAATTTTATGGGTCACACACTTTTCCCCAAGCATGATTGAACTTGGTTTTTGGGTGGGTGTTAGCCTTGTATTTTCTGACAAATTGATCCGGACTCGACTAGCCCCATTTTAATGGGTATAAGCCTTATATTTCAAACCATGTTGATATCTATGTACTTTTTAGGTGCTATTCAGCTTCAATTTTATGGGTCACACACTTTTCCCCATGCATTATTGAACTTGGTTTTGGGTGGGTGTTAGCCTTGGATTTTCAGACAAATTGGTCCTGACTCGACTAGCCCCATTTTAATGGGTATTAGACTTATATTTCTAACCTTGCTCGTATCCAAGCGCTTTTTAGCTAGTATTACGCTTCAATTTTATAGGTAACACACTTTTCCCCCAAGCATGATTGAACTTGGTTTTAAGGTGGGTGTTAGCCTTGGATTTTCGGACAAATTGATACTGACTCGACTAGACCCATTTTAATGGGTATTAGCCTTATATTTCTAACCATGTTCATATACATGCACTTTTTTGTTTAATCAGCTTCAATTTTATGGGTCACACACTTTTCCCCAAGCATGATTGAACTTGGTTTTGGGTGGGTGTTAGCCTTGGATTTTCGGACAAATTGATCCTGACTCGACTAGCCCCATTTTAATGGGTATAAGCCTTATATTTCTAACCATATTCATATGCATGTACTTTTTAGGTGTTATTCAGCTTCAATTTTATGGGTCACACACTTTTCCCCAAGCATGATTGAACTTGGTTTTGGGTGAGTGTTATCCTTGGATTTTCGGACAAATTGATCCTGACTCGACTAGACCCATTTTAATGGGTATTAGACTTATATTTCTTACCATGTTCATATCCATGCACTTTTTAGTTGCTATTAAGCTTCAATTTTATGGGTAATACACTTTTCCCCAAGCATGATTGAACTTGGTTTTTGGGTGGGTGTTAGACTTGGATTTTCGAACAAATTGATCCTGACTCGACTATCCCCATTTTAATGGGCAAAAGCCTTATATTTCAAACCATGTTGATATCCATGTACTTTTTAGGTTCTATTCAGCTTCAATTTTATGGGTCACACACTTTTCCCCAAGCATGATTGAACTTGGTTTTTGGGTGAGTGTTAGGCTTGGATTTTCGGACAAAATTGATCCTGACTCGACTAGCCCCATTTTAATGGGTATTAGACTTATATTTCTTACCATGTTCATATCCATGTACTTTTTAGGTGTTATTCAGCTTCAATTTTATGGGTCACACACTTTTCACCAAGCATGATTGAACTTGGTTTTTGGGTGGGTGTTAGCCTTGGATTTTCGGACAAATTGATCCTGACTCGACTATCCCCATTTTAATGGGTATAAGCCTTATATTTCTAACCTTGTTCATATCTAAATACTTTTCTAGTTTTTATTAGACTTCAATTTAAAGGGTAATACACTTTTCCCCCGAGTATGATTGAATTTGGTTTTTGGGTGGGTGTTAGCCTTGGGTTTTCGGACAAATTGATCCGGACTCGACTAGCCCTATTTTAATGGGTATAAGCATTATATTTCAAACCATGTTGATATCCATGTATTTTTTAGGTGCTATTCAGCTTCAATTTTATGGGTCACACACTTTTCCCCACGCATGATTGAATTTGGTTTTTTGGTGGGTGTTAGACTTTGATTTTCGGACAAATTGATCCTGACTCGACTAGCCCCATTTTAATGGGTATAAGCCTTATATTTCAAACCATGTTCATATCCATGTACTTTTTAGGTGCTATTCAGCTTCAATTTTATGGGTCACACAGTTTTCCCCACGTATTATTGAACTTGGTTTTTGGGTGGGTGTTAGACTTGGATTTTCGGACAAATTGATCCTGACTCGACTAGCCCCATTTTAATGGGTATAAGCCTTACATTTCTAACCTTGGTCATATCCAAATACTTTTTAGCTAGTATTACGCTTCAATTTTATAGGTAACACACTTTTCCCCAAGCATGATTGAACTTGGTTTTAAGGTGGGTGTTAGCCTTGGATTTTCTGGACAAATTGATCTCGACTCGACTAGACCCATTTTAATGGGTATTAGCCTTATATTTCTAACCATGTTCATATCCATGCACTTTTTGTTTAATCGACTTCAATTTTATGCGTAACACACTTTTCCCCAAGCATGATTCAACTTGGCTTTTGGGCGGGTGTTAGCCTTGGGTTTTTCGGACAAATTGATCCTGACTTGACTAGCCCCATTTTAATGGGTATAAGCCTTATATTTCAAACCATATTCATATCCATGTACTTTTTAGGTGTTATTCAGCTTCAATTTTATGGGTCACACACTTTTCCCCAAGCATGATTGAACTTGGTTTTTGGGTGAGTTTTAGCCTTGGATTTTCGGACAAATTGATCCTCGACTCGACTAGACCCATTTTAATGGGTATTAGCCTTATATTTCTAACCTTGTTCATATACAATCCCTTTATAGGTGCTATTACGCTTCAATTTTATGCGTAACACACTTTTCCACAAGCATGATTGAATTTGGTTTTTGGGTGAGTTTTAGCCTTGGATTTTCGGACAAATTGATCCTGACTCAACGATCCCCATTTTAATGGGTATAAGCCTTGTATTTCAAACCATGTTCATATCCATGTACTTTTTAGGTGCTATTCAGCTTCAATTTTTTGGGTAACACACTCTTCCCCCCAGCATGATTGAACTTGGTTTTAAGGTGGGTGTTAGCCTTGGATTTTCGGACAAATTGATCCTTACTCGACTAGCCCCATTTTAATGGGTATAAGCCTTATATTTCAAACCATGTTCATATCCATGTACTAATTAGGTGCTATTCAGCTTCAATTTTATGGGTCACACACTTTTCCCCATGCATTATTGAACTTGGTTTTGGGTGGGTGTTAGACTTGGATTTTCGGACAAATTGATCCCGACTCGACTAGCCCCATTTTAATGGGTATTAGACTTATATTTCTAACCTTGCTCGTATCCAAGCGCTTTTTAGCTAGTATTACGCTTCAATTTTATAGGTAACACACTTTTCCCCCAAGCATGATTGAACTTGGTTTTAAGGTGGGTGTTAGCCTTGGATTTTCGGACAAATTGATCCTGACTCGACTAGACCCATTTTAATGGGTATTAGCCTTATATTTCTAACCATGTTCATATACATGCACTTTTTTGTTTAATCAGCTTCAATTTTATGGGTCACACACTTTTCCCCAAGTATGATTGAACTTGGTTTTTGGGTGGGTGTTAGCCTTGGATTTTCGGACAAATTGATCCTGACTCGACTAGCCCCATTTTAATGGGTATAAGCCTTATATTTCTAACCATATTCATATGCATGTACTTTTTAGGTGTTATTCAGCTTCAATTTTATGGGTCACACACTTTTCCCCAAGCATGATTGAACTTGGTTTTGGGTGAGTGTTATCCTTGGATTTTCGGACAAATTGATCCTGACTCGACTAGACCCATTTTAATGGGTATTAGACTTATATTTCTTACCATGTTCATATCCATGCACTTTTTAGTTGCTATTAAGCTTCAATTTTATGGGTAATACACTTTTCCCCAAGCATGATTGAACTTGGTTTTGGGTGGGTGTTAGACTTGGATTTTCGGACAAATTGATCCTGACTCGACTATCCCCATTTTAATGGGCAAAAGCCTTATATTTCAAACCATGTTGATATCCATGTACTTTTTAGGTGCTATTCAGCTTCAATTTTATGGGTCACACACTTTTCCCCACGCATGATTGAATTTGGTTTTGGGTGGGTGTTAGCCTTGGATTTTCGGACAAATTGATCCTGACTCGACTAGACCCATTTTAATGGGTATTAGACTTATATTTCTTACCATGTTCATATCCATGTACTTTTTAGGTGTTATTGAGCTTCAATTTTATGGGTAACACACTTTTCACCAAGCATGATTGAACTTGGTTTTGGGTGGGTGTTAGCCTTGGATTTTCGGATAAATTGATCTCGACTCGACTATCCCCATTTTAATGGGTATAAGCCTTATATTTCTAACCTTGTTCATATCTAAATACTTTTCTAGTTTTTATTACACTTCAATTTAAGGGGTAATACACTTTTCCCCCAAGTATGATTGAATTTGGTTTTTGGGTGGGGGTTAGCCTTGGGTTTTTCGGACCAATTGATCTTGACTCGACTAGCCCCATTTTAATGGGTATAAGCCTTATATTTGAAACCATGTTGATATCCATGTACTTTTTAGGTGCTATTCAGCTTCAATTTTATGGGTCACACACTTTTCCCCACGCATGATTGAATTTGGTTTTTTGGTGGGTGTTAGCCTTGGATTTTCGGACAAATTGATCCTGGCTCGACTAGCCCCATTTTAATGGGTGTAAGCCTTATATTTCAAACCATGTTGATATCTATGTACTTTTTAGGTGCTATTCAGCTTCAATTTTATGGGTCACACACTTTTCCCCATGCATTATTGAACTTGGTTTTGGGTGGGTGTTAGACTTGGATTTTCGGACAAATTGATCCTGACTCGACTAGCCCCATTTTAATGGGTATTAGACTTATATTTCTAACCTTGCTCGTATCCAAGCGCTTTTTAGCTAGTATTACGCTTCAAGTTTATAGGTAACACACTTTTCCCCCAAGCATGATTGAACTTGGTTTTAAGGTGGGTGTTAGCCTTGGATTTTCTGGACAAATTGATACTGACTCGACTAGACCCATTTTAATGGGTATTAGCCTTATATTTCTAACCATGTTCATATACATGCACTTTTTTGTTTAATCAGCTTCAATTTTATGGGTCACACACTTTTCCCCAAGCATGATTGAACTTGGTTTTTGGGTGGGTGTCAGCCTTGGTTTTTCGGACAAATTGATCCTGACTCGACTAGCCCCATTTTAATGGGTATAAGCCTTATATTTCTAACCATATTCATATCCATGTACTTTTTAGGTGTTATTCAGCTTCAATTTTATGGGTCAAACACTTTTCCCCAAGCATGATTGAACTTGGTTTTGGGTGAGTGTTATCCTTGGATTTTCGGACAAATTGATCCTGACTCGACTAGACCCATTTTAATGGGTATTAGACTTATATTTCTTACCATGTTCATATCCATGCACTTTTTAGTTGCTATTAAGATTCAATTTTATGGGTAATACACTTTTCCCCAAGCATGATTGAATTTGGTTTTTGGGTGGGTGTTAGCCTTGGGTTTTTCGGACAAATTTACCCTGGCTCGACTAGCCCCATTTTAATGGGTATAAGCCTTATATTTCAAACCATGTTGATATCCATGTACTTTTTAGGTGCTATTCAGCTTCAATTTTATGGGTCACACACTTTTCCCCACGCATGATTGAATTTGGTTTTTGGGTGGGTGTTAGCCTTGGATTTTCGGAGAAATTGATCCTGACTCGACTAGCCCCATTTTAATGGGTATAAGCCTTATATTTCAAACCATGTTCTTATCAATGTACTTTTTAGGTGCTATTCAGACTTCAATTTTATGGGTCACACACTTTTCCCCATGCATTATTGAACTTGGTTTTGGGTGGGTGTTAGACTTGGATTTTCGGACAAATTGATCCCGACTCGACTAGCCCCATTTTAATGGGTATTAGACTTATATTTCTAACCTTGCTCGTATCCAAGCGCTTTTTATCTAGTATTACGCTTCAATTTTATAGGTAACACACTTTTCCCCCAATCATGATTGAACTTGGTTTTAAGGTGGGTGTTAGCCTTGGATTTTCGGACAAATTGATCCTGACTCGACTAGACCCATTTTAATGGGTATTAGACTTATATTTCTAACCATATTCATATCCATGCACTTTTTGTTTAATCAGCTTCAATTTTATGGGTCACACACTTTTCCCCAAGCATGCTTGAACTTGGTTTTTGGGTGGGTGTTAGCCTTGGATTTTCGGACAAATTGATCCTGACTCGACTAGCCCCATTTTAATGGGTATAAGCCTTATATTTCTAACAATATTCATATCCATGTACTTTTTAGGTGTTATTCAGCTTCAATTTTATGGGTCAAACACTTTTCCCCAAGCATGATTGAACTTGGTTTTTGGGTTAGTGTTAGCCTTGGATTTTCGGACAAATTGATCCTGACACGACTAGACCTATTTTAATGGGTATTAGACTTATATTTCTTACCATGTTCATATCCATGCACTTTTTAGTTGCTATTAAGCTTCAATTTTATGGGTAATACACTTTTCCCCAAGCATGATTGAACTTGGTTTTTGGGTGGGTGTTAGACTTGGATTTTCGGACAAATTGATCCTGACTCGACTATCCCCATTTTAATGGGCAAAAGCCTTATATTTCAAACCATGTTCATATCCATGTACTTTTTAGGTGCTATTCAGCTTCAATTTTATGGGTCACACACTTTTCCCCACGCATGATTGAATTTGGTTTTTTGGTGGGTGTTAGCCTTGGATTTTCGGACAAATTGATCTCGACTCGACTAGACCCATTTTAATGGGTATTAGACTTATATTTCTTACCATGTTCATATCCATGTACTTTTTAGGTGTTATTGAGCTTCAATTTTATGGGTAACACACTTTTCACCAAGCATGATTGAACTTGGTTTTGGGTGGGTGTTAGCCTTGGATTTTCTGGATAAATTGATCCTGACTCGACTATCCCCATTTTAATGGGTATAAGCCTTATATTTCTAACCTTGTTCATATCTAAATACTTTTCTAGTTTTTATTACACTTCAATTTAAGGGGTAATACACTTTTCCCCAAGCATTATTGAATTTGGTTTTGGGTGGGTGTTAGCCTTGGGTTTTCGGACAAATTGATCCTCGACTCGACTAGCCCCATTTTAATGGGTATAAGCCTTATATTTCAAACCATGTTGATATCCATGTATTTTTTAGGTGCTATTCAGCTTCAATTTTATGGGTCACACACTTTTCCCCACGCATGATTGAATTTGGTTTTGGGCGGGTGTTAGCCTTGGATTTTCGGACAAATTGATCCTGACTCGACTAGCCCCATTTTAATGGGTATAAGCCTTATATTTCAAACCATGTTCATATCCATGTACTTTTTAGGTGCTATTCAGCTTCAATTTTATGGGTCACACACTTTTGCCCACACATTATTGAACTTGGTTTTTGGGTGGGTGTAAAACTTGGATTTTCGGACAAATTGATCCTGACTCGACTAGCCCCCTTTTAATGGGTATAAGCCTTATATTTCTAACCTTGTTCATATCCAAGTACTTTTTAGCTAGTATTACGCTTCAATTTTATAGGTAACACACTTTTCCCCAAGCATGATTGAACTTGGTTTTAAGGTGGGTGTTAGCCTTGGATTTTCGGACAAATTGATCCTCGACTCGACTAGACCCATTTTAATGGGTATTAGCCTTATATTTCTAACCATGTTCATATCCATGCACTTTTTGTTTAATCAGCTTCAATTTTATGGGTCACACACTTTTCCCCAAGCATGATTGAACTTGGTTTTGGGTGGGTGTTAGCCTTGGGTTTTCGGACAAATTGATCCCGACTCGACTAGCCCCATTTTAATGGGTATAAGCCTTATATTTCAAACCATGTTGATATCCATGTATTTTTTAGGTGCTATTCAGCTTCAATTTTATGGGTCACACACTTTTCCCCACGCATGATTGAATTTGGTTTTGGGTGGGTGTTAGCCTTGGATTTTCTGGACAAATTGATCCTGGCTCGAGTAGCCCCATTGTAATGGGTATAAGCCTTATATTTCTAACCATATTCATATCCATGTACTTTTAAGGTGATATTCAGCTTCAATTTTATGGGTCAAACACTTTTCCCCAAGCATGATTGAACTTGGTTTTGGGTGAGTGTTAGTCTTGGATTTTCTGGACAAATTGATCCTGACTCGACTAGACCCATTTTAATGGGTATAAGCCTTATATTTCTAACCTTGTTCATATCTAAATACTTTTGTAGTTTTTATTAGACTTCAATTTAAGGGGTAATACACTTTTCCCCAAGCATTATTGAATTTGGTTTTGGGTGGGTGTTAGCCTTGGGTTTTCGGACAAATTGATCTCGACTCGACTAGCCCCATTTTAATGGGTATAAGCCTTATATTTCAAACCAAGTTGATATCCATGTACTTTTTAGGTGCTATTTAGATTCAATTTTATGGGTCACACACTTTTCCCCACGCATGATTGAATTTGGTTTTGGGTGGGTGTTAGCCTTGGATTTTCTGGACAAATTGATCTTGACTCGACTAGCCCCATTTTAATGGGTATAAGCCTTATATTTCAAACCATGTTGATATCCATGTACTTTTTAGGTGCTATTCAGCTTCAATTTTATGGGTCACACACTTTTCCCCACGCATGATTGAATTTGGTTTTTGGGTGGGTGTTAGCCTTGGATTTTCGGAGAAATTGATCCTGGCTCGACTAGCCCCATTTTAATGGGTGTAAGCCTTATATTTCTAACCTTGCTCGTATCCAAGCACTTTTTAGCTGGTATTACGCTTCAATTTTATGGGTAACACACTTTTCCCCAAGCATGATTGAACTTGGTTTTAAGGTGGGTGTTAGACTTGGATTTTCGGAGAAATTGATCCTGACTCGACTAGCCCCATTTTAATGGGTATAAGCCTTATATTTCAAACCATATTCATATCAATGTACTTTTTAGGTGTTATTGAGCTTTAATTTTATGGGTCACACACTTTTCCCCATGCATTATTGAACTTGGTTTTTGGGTGGGTGTTAGACTTGGATTTTCGGACAAATTGATCCTGACTCGACTAGCCCCATTTTAATGGGTATAAGCCTTATATTTCAAACCATGTTGATATCCATGTACTTTTTAGGTGCTATTCAGCTTCAATTTTATGGGTCACACACTTTTCCCCACGCATGATTGAATTTGGTTTTGGGTGGGTGTTAGCCTTGGATTTTCGGACAAATTGATCCTGGCTCGACTAGCCCCATTTTAATGGGTATAAGCCTTATATTTCTAAACGTGCTCGTATCCAAGCACTTTTAGCTGGTATTACGCTTCAATTTTATGGGTCACACACTTTTCCCCACGCATGATTGAACTTGGTTTTTGGGTGGGTGTTAGACGTGGATTTTCGGACAAATTGATCCAGACTCGACTAGCCCCATTTTAATGGGTATAAGCCATATATTTCAAACCATATTCATATCAATGTACTTTTTAGGTATTATTGAGCTTCAATTTTATGGGTCACACACTTTTCCCCATGCATTATTGAACTTGGTTTTTGGGTGGGTGTTAGACTTGGATTTTCTGGACAAATTGATCCCGACTCGACTAGCCCCATTTTAATGGGTATAAGCCTTATATTTCAAACCAAGTTGATATCCATGTACTTTTTAGGTGCTATTTAGATTCAATTTTATGGGTCACACACTTTTCCCCCACGCATGATTGAATTTGGTTTTTGGGTGGGGGTTTGGCCTTGGATTTTCGGACAAATTGACCCTGGCTCGACTAGCCCCATTTTAATGGGTATAAGCCTTATATTTCAAACCATATTCATATCCATGTACTTTTTAGGTGCTATTCAGCTTCAATTTTATGGGTCACACACTTTTCCCCACGCATGATTGAATTTGGTTTTTGGGTGGGTGTTAGCCTTGGATTTTCTGGACAAATTGATCCTGGCTCGACTAGCCCCATTTTAATGGGTATAAGACTTATATTTCTAAACGTGCTCGTATCCAAGCACTTTTTAGCTGCTATTACGCTTCAATTTTATGCGTAACACACTTTTCCCCAAGCATGATTGAACTTGGTTTTTGGGCGGGTGTTAGCCTTGGATTTTCGGACAAATTGATCCTGACTCGACTAGCCCCATTTTAATGGGTATAAGCCTTATATTTCAAAGCATGATCATATCAAAGTACTTTTTAGTTGGTATTCGGCTTCAATTTTATGGGTAACACACTTTTCCCCAAGCATGATTGAACTTGGTTTTTGGGTGGGTGTCAGCCTTGGATTTTCGGACAAATTGATCCTGACTCGACTAGCCCCATTTTAATGGGTATAAGCCTTATATTTCTAATCTTGATCATATCAAAATACTTTTTAGTTTTTATTAGACTTCAATTTAAAGGGTAATACACTTTTCCCCCAAGCATGATTGAATTTGGTTTTTGGATGGGTGTTAGCCTTTGATTTTTGGACAAATTGATCCTGACTTGACTAGCCCCATTTTAATGGGTATAAGCCTTATATTTCAAACCATGTTCATATTTGTGCACTTTTTAGTTGCTATTAAGCTTCAATTTTATGGGTAACACACTTTTCCCCAAGCATGATTGAAGTTGGTTTTTTGGTGGGTGTTAGCCTTGGATTTTCGGACAAATTGATCCTGACTCGACTAGCCCCATTTTGATGGGTATAAGCCTTATATTTCAAAAAATGTTCATAACCATGTACTTTTTAGGTGCTATTCAGCTTCAATTTTATGGGTCACACACTTTTCCCCACGCATGATTGAACTTGGTTTTTGGGTGGGTGTTAGACTTGGATTTTCGGACAAATTGATCCTGACTCGACTAGCCCCATTTTAATGGGTATAAGCCATATATTTCAAACCATGTTCTTATCCATGTACTTTTTAGGTGTTATTCAGCTTCAATTTTATGGGTCACACACTTTTCCCCAAGCATGATTAAACTTGGTTTTTGGGTGAGAGTTAGCCTTGGATTTTCTGGACAAATTGATCTCGACTCGACTAGCCCCATTTTAATGGGTATAAGCCTTATATTTCAAACCATATTCATATCAATGTACTTTTTAGGTATTATTGAGCTTCAATTTTATGGGTAACACACTTTTCACCAAGCATGATTGAACTTGGTTTTGGGTGGGTGTTAGCCTTGGATTTTCTGGACAAATTGATCTCGACTCGACTATCCCCATTTTAATGGGTATAAGCCTTATATTTCTAACCTTGTTCATATCTAAATACTTTTCTAGTTTTTATTAGACTTCAATTTAAGGGGTAATACACTTTTCCCCAAGCATTATTGAATTTGGTTTTGGGTGGGTGTTAGCCTTGGGTTTTCGGACAAATTGATCCTGACTCGACTAGCCCCATTTTAATGGGTATAAGCCTTATATTTCAAACCATGTTGATATCCATGTATTTTTTAGGTGCTATTCAGCTTCAATTTTATGGGTCACACACTTTTCCCCCAAGCATGATTGAATTTGGTTTTTGGATGGGTGTTAGCCTTTGATTTTCGGACAAATTGATCCTGACTCGACTAGCCCCATTTTAATGGGTATAAGCCTTATATTTCAAACCATGTTCATATCCATATACTTTTTAGGTGCTATTGAGCTTCAATTTTATGGGTCACACACTTTTGCCCACGCATTATTGAACTTGGTTTTTGGGTGGGTGTTAGACTTGGATTTTCGGACAAATTGATCCTGACTCGACTAGCCCCATTTTAATGGGTATAAGCCTTATATTTCTAACCTTGCTCGTATCCAAGTACTTTTTAGCTAGTATTACGCTTCAATTTTATAGGTAACACACTTTTCCCCAAGCATAATTGAACATGGTTTTTGGGCGGGTGTTAGCCTTGGATTTTCGGACAAATTGATCTCGACTCGACTATCCCCATTTTAATGGGTATAAGCCTTATATTTCAAACCATGTTGATATCTATGTACTTTTTAGGTGCTATTAGACTTCAATTTTATGCATAACGCACTTTTCCCCAAGCATGATTAAACTTGGTTTTTGGGCGGGTGTTAGCCTTGGATTTTCGGACAAAATGATCCTGACTCGACTAGCCCCATTTAAATGGGTATAAGCCCTATATTTATAACCTTGGTCATATCAAAATACTTTTTAGTTTTTATTATACTTCAATTTAAAGGGTAATACACTTTTCCCCCAAGCATGATTGAATTTGGTTTTTGGATGGGTGTTAGACTTTGATTTTCGGACAAATTGATCCTGACTCGACTAGCCCCATTTTAATGGGTATAAGCCTTATATTTCAAACCATGTTCATATCCATGTACTTTTTAGCTGGTATTACGCTTCAATTTTATTGGTAACACACTTTTCCCCCAAGCATGATTGAACTTTGTATTTGGGTGGGTGTTAGCCTTGGATTTTCGGACAAATTGATCCTGACTCGACTAGCCCCATTTTAATGGGTATAAGCCTTATATTTCAAAAAATGTTCATAACCATGTACTTTTTAGGTGCTATTCAGCTTCAATTTTATGGGTCACACACTTTTCCCCACGCATGATTGAACTTGGTTTTTGGGTGGGTGTTAGACTTGGATTTTCGGACAAATTGATCCTGACTCGACTAGCCCCATTTTAATGGGTATAAGCCATATATTTCAAACCATGTTCTTATCCATGTACTTTTTAGGTGTTATTCAGCTTCAATTTTATGGGTCACACACTTTTCCCCAAGCATGATTGAATTTGGTTTTGGGTGGGTGTTAGCCTTGGATTTTCGGACAAATTGATCCTGACTCGACTAGACCCATTTTAATGGGTATTAGACTTATATTTCTTACCATGTTCATATCCATGTACTTTTTAGGTGTTATTGAGCTTCAATTTTATGGGTAACACACTTTTCACCAAGCATGATTGAACTTGGTTTTGGGTGGGTGTTAGCCTTGGATTTTCGGACAAATTGATCCTGACTCGACTATCCCCATTTTAATGGGTATAAGCCTTATATTTCTAACCTTGTTCATATCTAATTACTTTTCTAGTGTTTTTTTGACTTCAATTTATAGGGTAACACACTTTTCCCCAAGCATGATTGAACTTGGTTTTTGGGTGGGTATTAGCCTTGGATTTTCGGACAAATTGGTCCTGACTCGACTAGCCCCATTTTAATGGGTATAAGCCTTATATTTCTAAACATGATCATATCCATGTACGTTTTAGGTGCTATTCAGCTTCAATTTTATGGGTCACACACTTTTCCCTCAAGCATGATTGAATTTGGTTTTTGGATGGGTGTTAGACTTTGATTTTCGGACAAATTGATCCTGACTCGACTAGCCCCATTTTAATGGGTATAAGCCTTATATTTCAAACCATGGTCATATCCATGTACTTTTTAGGTGCTATTCAGCTTCAATTTTATGGGTCACACACTTTTCCCGACGTATTATTGAACTTGGTTTTTGGGTGGGTGTTAGACTTTGATTTTCGGACAAATTGATCCTGACTCGACTAGCCCCATTTTAATGGGTATAGGCCTTATATTTCAAACCATGTTCTTATCCATGTACTTTTTAGCTAGTATTACGCTTCAATTTTATAGGTAACACACTTTTCCCCAAGCATGATTGAATTTGGTTTTGGGTGGGTGTTAGCCTTGGATTTTCGGACAAATTGATCCTGACTCAACGATCCCCATTTTAATGGGTATAAGCCTTCTATTTCAAACCATGTTCATATCCATGTACTTTTTAGGTGCTATTCAGCTTCAATTTTATGGGTCACACACTTTTCCCCATGCATTATTGAACTTGGTTTTTGGGTGGGTGTTACACTTGGATTTTCGGACAAATTGATCCTGACTCGACTAACCCCATTTTAATGGGTATAAGCCTTATATTTCTAACCTTGCTCGTATCCAAGTACTTTTTAGCTAGTATTACGCTTCAATTTTATAGGTAACACACTTTTCCCCAAGCATGATTGAACTTGGTTTTAAGGTGGGTGTTAGCCTTGGATTTTCTGGACAAATTGATCCTGACTCGACTATCCCCATTTTAATGGGTATAAGCCTTATATTTCTAACCTTGTTCATATCTAAATACTTTTCTAGTTTTTATTAGACTTCAATTTAAGGGGTAATACACTTTTCCCCAAGCATTATTGAATTTGGTTTTGGGTGGGTGTTAGCCTTGGGTTTTCGGACAAATTGATCCTGACTCGACTAGCCCCATTTTAATGGGTATAAGCCTTATATTTCAAACCATATTCATATCCATGTACTTTTAAGGTGATATTCAGCTTCAATTTTATGGGTCAAACACTTTTCCCCAAGCATGATTGAACTTGGTTTTGGGTGAGTGTTAGCCTTGGATTTTCTGGACAAATTGATCCTGACTCGACTAGACCCATTTTAATGGGTATAAGCCTTATATTTCAAACCATGTTGATATCCATGTACTTTTTAGGTGCTATTCAGCTTCAATTTTATGGGTCACACACTTTTCCCTAAGCATGATTAAACTTGGTTTTTTGGCGGGTGTTAGCCTTTGATTTTCGGACAAATTGATCCTCGCTCGACTAGACCCATTTTAATGAGTATTAGCCTTATATTTCTAACCTTGTTCATATCTAAATACTTTTCTAGTTTTTATTAGACTTCAATTTAAGGGGTAATACACTTTTCCCCAAGCATTATTGAATTTGGTTTTTGGGTGGGTGTTAGCCTTGGGTTTTCGGACAAATTGATCCTGGCTCGACTAGCCCCATTGTCATGGGTATAAGCCTTATATTTCTAACCATATTCATATCCATGTACTTTTAAGGTGATATTCAGCTTCAATTTTATGGGTCAAACACTTTTCCCCAAGCATGATTGAACTTGGTTTTTGGGTGAGTGTTAGCCTTGCATTTTCGGAAAAATTGATCCTGACTCGACTAGTCCCATTTTATTGGGAATAAGCCTTATATTTCTAACCATGTTGATATCCATGTACTTTTAGGTGCTATTCAGCTTCAATTTTATGGGTCACACACTTTTCCCCACGCATGATTGAAATTGGTTTTGGGTGGGTGTTAGCCTTGGATTTTCGGACAAATTGATCCTGGCTCGACTAGACCCATTTTAATGGGTATAAGCCTTATATTTCTAACCTTGTTCATATCTAAATACTTTTCTAGTTTTTATTAGACTTCAATTTAAGGGTAATACACTTTTCCCCAAGCATTATTGAATTTGGTTTTGGGTGGGTGTTAGCCTTGGGTTTTCGGACAAATTGATCCTGGCTCGACTAGCCCCATTGTCATGGGTATAAGCCTTATATTTCTAACCATATTCATATCCATGTACTTTTTAGTTGCTATTATGCTTCAATTTTATGGGTCAAACACTTTTCCCCAAGCATGATTGAACTTGGTTTTTGGGTGAGTGTTAGCCTTGCATTTTCGGAAAAATTGATCCTGACTCGACTAGTCCCATTTTATTGGGAATAAGCCTTATATTTCAAACCATGTTGATATCCATGTACTTTTTAGGTGCTATTCAGCTTCAATTTTATGGGTCACACACTTTTCCCCACGCATGATTGAACTTGGTTTTTGGGTGGGTGTTAGCCTTGGATTTTCGGACAAATTGATCCTGACTCGACTATCCCCATTTTAATGGGTATAAGCCTTATATTTCTAACCTTGTTCATATCTAAATACTTTTCTAGTTTTTATTAGACTTCAATTTAAAGGGTAATACACTTTTCCCCCAAGTATGATTGAATTTGGTTTTTGGGTGGGTGTTAGCCTTGGGTTTTTCGGACCAATTGATCTTGACTCGACTAGCCCCATTTTAATGGGTATAAGCCTTATATTTGAAACCATGTTGATATCCATGTACTTTTTAGGTGCTATTCAGCTTCAATTTTATGGGTCACACACTTTTCCCCACGCATGATTGAATTTGGTTTTTTGGTGGGTGTTAGCCTTGGATTTTCGGACAAATTGATCCTGGCTCGACTAGCCCCATTTTAATGGGTGTAAGCCTTATATTTGAAACCATGTTGATATCCATGTACTTTTTAGGTGCTATTCAGCTTCAATTTTATGGGTCACACACTTTTCCCCACGCATGATTGAATTTGGTTTTTTGGTGGGTGTTAGCCTTGGATTTTCGGACAAATTGATCCTGGCTCGACTAGCCCCATTTTAATGGGTGTAAGCCTTATATTTCTAACCTTGCTCGTATCCAAGCACTTTTTAGCTGGTATTACGCTTCAATTTTATGGGTAAAACACTTTTCCCCAAAGCATGATTGAACTTGGTTTTTGTGTAGGTGTTAGCCTTTGATTTTCGGACAAATTGATACTGACTCGACTAGCCCCATTTTAATGGGTATAAGCCTTATATTTCAAACCATATTGATATCCATGTACTTTTTAGGTGCTATTCAGCTTCAATTTTATGGGTCACACACTTTTCCCCCACGCATGATTGAAGTTGGTTTTTGGGTGGGTGTTAGCCTTGGATTTTCGGACAAATTGATCCTGGCTCGACTAGCCCCATTTTAATGGGTATAAGCCTTATATTTCAAACCATGTTGATATCCATGTATTTTTTAGGTGCTATTCAGCTTCAATTTTATGGGTCACACACTTTTCCCTACGCATGATTGAATTTGGTTTTGGGTGAGTGTTAGCCTTGGATTTTCGGACAAATTGATCTCGACTCAACTAGACCCATTTTAATGGGTATTAGCCTTATATTTCTTACCATGTTCATATCCATGCACTTTTTAGTTGCTATTATACTTGAATTTTAGGGGTAATACATTTCCCCGCAAGCATGATTGAACTTGGTTTTTGGGTGGGTGTTAGCCTTGGATTTTCGGACAAATTGATACGGTCTCGACTAGCCCCATTTTAATGGGTATAAGCCTTATATTTCAAACCATGTTCATATCCATGTACTTTTTAGGTGCTATTCAGCTTCAATTTTATGGGTCACACACTTTTGCCCACACATTATTGAACTTGGTTTTTGGGTGGGTGTTAGACTTGGATTTTCGGACAAATTGATCCTGACTCGACTAGCCCCATTTTAATGGGTATAAGCCTTATATTTCAAACCATGTTCTTATCCATTTACTTTTTAGGTGGTATTCAGCTTCAATTTTATGGGTCACACACTTTTCCCCAAGCATGATTGAACTTGGTTTTTGGGTGGGTGTCAGCCTTGGATTTTCGGACAAATTGATCCTGACTCGACTAGCCCCATTTTAATGGATATAAACCTTATATTTCTTACCATGTTCATATCCATGCACTTTTTAGTTGCTATTAGGCTTCAATTTTATGGGTAACACACTTTTCCCCAAGCATGATTGAACTTGGTTTTTGGGTGGGTGTCAGCCTTGGATTTTCGGACAAATTGATCCTGACTCGACTAGCCCCATTTTAATGGGTATAAGCCTTATATTTCTAATCTTGATCATATCAAAATACTTTTTAGTTTTTATTAGACTTCAATTTTATGCATAACGCACTTTTCCCCAAGCATGATTAAACTTGGTTTTTGGGCGGGTGTTAGCCTTGGATTTTCGGACAAAATGATCCTGACTCGACTAGCCCCATTTAAATGGGTATAAGCCCTATATTTCTAACCTTGATCATATCCAAGCACTTTTTATTTGGTATTACGCTTCAATATTATGGGTAACACACTTTTCCCCCAAGCATGATTGAACTTGGTTTTTGGGTGGGTGTTAGCCTTGGATTTTCGGACAAATTGATCCTGACTCGACTAGCCCCATTTTAATGGGTATAAGCCTTATATTTCAAACCATATTCATATCCATGTACTTTTTAGGTGTTATTCAGCTTCAATTTTATGGGTCACACACTTTTCCCCAAGCATGATTGAACTTGGTTTTTGGGTGAGTTTTAGCCTTGGATTTTCGGACAAATTGATCCTGACTCAACGATCCCCATTTTAATGGGTATAAGCCTTCTATTTCAAACCATGTTCATATCCATGTACTTTTTAGGTGCTATTCAGCTTCAATTTTATGGGTCACACACTTTTCCCCATGCATTATTGAACTTGGTTTTTGGGCGGGTGTTAGCCTTGGATTTTCGGACAAAATGATCCTGACTCGACTAGCCCCATTTAAATGGGTATAAGCCCTATATTTATAACCTTGGTCATATCAAAATACTTTTTAGTTTTTATTAGACTTCAATTTAAAGGGTAATACACTTTTCCCCCAAGCATGATTGAATTTGGTCTTTGGGTGGGTGTTAGCCTTGGGTTTTCGGACAAATTGATCCGGACTTGCCTAGCCCCATTTTAATGGGTATTAGCCTTATATTTCTAACCTTGTTCATATCCATTCACTTTTTAGTTGCTATTAGGCTTCAATTTTATGGGTAACACACTTTTCCCCCAAGTATGATTGAACTTGGTTTTTGGGTGGGTGTTAGCCTTGGATTTTCGGACAAATTGATATGGACTCGACTAGCCCCATTTTAATGGGTATAAGCCTTATATTTCAAACCATGGTCATATCCATGTACTTTTTAGGTGCTATTCAGCTTCAATTTTATGGGTCACACACTTTTCCCGACGTATTATTGAACTTGGTTTTTGGATGGGTGTTAGCCTTGGATTTTCGGACAAATTGATCCTCACTCGACTAACCCCATTTTAATTGGTATAAGCCTTATATTTCAAACCATATTCATATCCATTTACTTTTTAGGTGTTATTCAGCTTCAATTTTATGGGTCACACACTTTTCCCCAAGCATGATTGAACTTGGTTTTTGGGTGGGTGTTAGCCTTGGATTTTCGGACAAATTGATCCTGACTCGACTAGCCCCATTTTAATGGGTATAAGCTTTATATTTCTAACCTTGTTCATATCCATGCACTTTTTAGTTGCTATTAAGCTTCAATTTTATGGGTAATACACTTTTCCCCAAGCATGATTGAACTTGGTTTTTGGGTTGGTGTTAGACTTGGATTTTCGGACAAATTGATCCGGACTCGACTAGCCCCATTTTAATGGGTATTAGACTTATATTTCTTACCATGTTCATATCCATGCACTTTTTAGTTGCTATTATTCTTCAATTTTATGGGTAACACACTTTTCACCAAGCATGATTGAACTTGGTTTTGGGTGGGTGTTAGCCTTGGATTTTCTCGACAAATTGATCCTGACTCGACTAGCCCCCTTTTAATGGGTATTAGCCTTATATTTCTAACCTTGTTCATATCTAAATACTTTTCTAGATTTTATTAGACTTTAATTTAATGGGTAACACACTTTTCCCCAAGCATGATTGAACTTGGTTTTGGGGTGGGTGTTAGCCTTGGATTTTTGGACAAAATGATCCTGACTCGACTAGCCCCATTTTAATGGGTATAAGCCTTATATTTCTAACCTTGCCCATATCCAAGCACTTTTTAGGTGGTATTATGCTTCAATTTTATGGGTAACACACTTTTCCCCCAAGCATGATTGAACTTGGTTTTTGGGTGGGTCTTATCCTTGGATTTTCGGACAAATTGATCCTGACTCGACTAACTCATTTTAATGGGTATGGGCCTTAGATTTCTAACCTTGTTCATATCAATGTACTTTTTAGGTGTTATTGAGCTTTAATTTTATGGGTAACACACTTTTCCCCAAGCATGATTAAACTTGGTTTTTGGGAGGGTGTTAGCCTTGGATTTTCGGACAAAATGATCCTGACTCGACTAGCCCCATTTAAATGGGTATAAGCCCTATATTTATAACCTTGGTCATATCAAAATACTTTTTAGTTTTTATTAGACTTCAATTTAAAGGGTAATACACTTTTCCCCAAGCATGATTGAACTTGGTTTTTGGGCGGGTGTTAGCCTTTGATTTTCGGACAAATTGATCCTGACTCGACTAGCCCCCTTTTAATGGGTATAAGCCTTATATTTCTAACCATGTTCATATCCCTGCACTTTTTAGTTCCTATTAAGCTTCAATTTTATGGGTAATACACTTTTCCCCCAAGTATGATTGAATTTGGTTTTTGGGTGGGTGTTAGCCTTGGATTTTCGGACAAATTGATATGGACTCGACTAGCCCCATTTTAATGGGTATAAGCCTTATATTTCTAACCTTTTTCTTATCCAAATACTTTTTAGTTTTTATTAGACTTCAATTTAAAGGGTAATACACTTTTCCCCCAAGCATGATTGAATTTGGTTTTTGGGGGGTGTTAGCCTTGGATTTTCGGACAAATTGATCCTGGCTCGACTAGCCCCATTTTAATGGGTGTAAGCCTTATATTTCTAACCTTGCTCGTATCCAAGCACTTTTTAGCTGGTATTACGCTTCAATTTTATGGGTAACACTGTTGACATATAATGTCACACTTATATGTTTTATATATTTTGATGATCACAATAAAAAGAAAATGGACTAATAATATTCTTGGATGAGATTAAGCGATAAACAGGTATTATACAAAGAATACATCAACAAGCATAACGGAGTACACGAAGAAATCACTCCAAGAAGTCCAAGATGCAAGCAAGTGAAGACAAAGAAGAAGTTTTCATTTTAGTGCTTTAATTATGTAAATCTCAAATGTCTAACTTGATAGCACAATTTAAAATGAACTCACACACTTCACATTGCATGCATTAAAAGGGTTTGATGATTAGAGGATTAAGTCATATTCAATCGGTTCAAAAATTCAGAAAAGATAATTTGTCACAATTGCCTTTCTACATGAACCGGTCGACCGCTTGGTGTATATCAAGTAAACCGGTCGACCGCTTGAAGACATTGTCTTTTAAGCTGAACCGGTCGACCGCTAGGTTTATCCGTTGTGAACCGGTCGACCACTTTAAGACGAATTGTCTTTCAAGACGAACCGGTCGACCGCTTGGGTTATCCGTTGTTAACCGGTCGACCGCTTGTAGACGAATTGTCTTTTGAACTGAACCGGTCGACCATTTTATTTGTCCGTTGTGAACCGGTCGACCGCTTGATATGACAGTTGCATTAAAACGGCTATAAACGGCTAGTTTCTTTTAGAAACTTATAAATAGGCCTCCTAATTGCAAAACGAAATTGACAGAACTTTCATATCTTATATTGAGGCAATTAGAGTGCAAAATCATCTTCATATCATCAATCTTCATTAATACTCATATTTGTGTTTAAATCTTCATATCTTAACACAAAGAGTATTTCTCATTCTCACTACACTTAAACACCTTCAAATATTCTAAGTGTTATCAAGTGAGATAAAGAGATCATAGATCTTCATTTGTAATATCTACACTATTAAGAGTGTATTGTTGTTTTACAAAAACAACCATTGTAATATTCTTGAGAGTTGAAGTATAAAACTCTTTGATATTGGTGAGGGAACATCACCAAGGAAAAAACTTGAAGAGGGTACATCTTCAAGTGGAAAGAAGGAAAATCTTGAAGAGGGCATATCTTCAAGTGGTGTAAAAGTCTTGGTGTGGATTCATCAAGCAAGATTTGTAATCTTGTTACTTGGACTAGTAAGAGAGTACAATACTCAAGTACGGATTTGTACTTGAATCGTGGACGTAGGCTTGCCGAACCACGTTAAAAACCGAGTTAGCCATCTCTCTCTCTTATCTCTTTACTTTAAAGTAATTGATTTTAGAATTGCTATAATTATTGTATTTACACCTAATTGCCTTAATCCTTGAATAACATACACATTTTTCCCCCAAGCATGATTGAACTTGGTTTTAAGGTGGGTGTTAGACTTGAATTTTCGGACAAATTGATCCTGACTCGACTAGCCCCATTTTAATGGGTATAAGCCTTATATTTCAAACCATATTCATATCAATATACTTTTTAGGTGTTATTGAGCTTCAATTTTATGGGTCACACACTTTTCTCCATGCATTATTGAACTTGGTTTTTGGGTGGGTGTTAGACTTGATTTTCGGACAAATTGATCCTGACTCGACTAGCCCCATTTTAATGGGTATAAGCCTTATATTTCTAACCTTGGTCATATCAAAATACTTTTTAGTTTTTATTAGACTTCAATTTAAAGGGTAATACACTTTTCCCCCAAGCATGATTGAATTTGGTTTTTGGATGGGTGTTAGCCTTTGATTTTCGGACAAATTGATCCTGACTCGACTAGACCCATTTTAATGGGTATTAGCCTTATATTTCTTACCATGTTCATATCCCTGCACTTTTTAGTTGCTATTAAGTTTCAATTTTATGGGTAATACACTTTTCCCCCAAGCATGATTGAACTTGGTTTTTGGGTGGGTGTTAGCCTTGGATTTTCGGACAAATTGATACGGACTCGACTAGCCCCATTTTAATGGGTATAAGCCTTATATTTCTAACCTTGTTTTTATCCAAATACTTTTTAGTTTTTATTAGACTTCAATTTAAAGGGTAATACACTTTTCCCCCAAGCATGATTGAATTTGGTTTTTGGGTGGGTGTTAGCCTTGGACTTTTGGACAAATTGATCCTGACTAGACTAGCCCTATTTTAATGGGTATAAGCCTTATATTTCTAAAGTTGGTCATATCAAAATACTTTTTAGTTTTTATTAGACTTCAATTTAAAGGGTAATACACTTTTCCCCCAAGCATGATTGAATTTGGTTTTGGGTGGTCGTTAGACTTGGATTTTCGGACAAATTGATCCTGACTAGACTAGCCCTATTTTAATGGGTATAAGCCTTATATTTCTAAAGTTGGTCATATCAAAATACTTTTTAGTTTTTATTAGACTTCAATTTAAAGGGTAATACACTTTTCCCCCAAGCATGATTGAATTTGGGTTTTGGATGGGTGTTAGCCTTTGATTTTCGGACAAATTGATCTTGACTCGACTAGCCCCATTTTAATGGGTATAAGACTTATATTTCTACCCTTGTTCTTTTGCAATCCCTTTTAAGTTGCTATTAGGCTTTAATTTTATGGGTAACACACTTTTTCCCAAAGCATGATTGAACTTGGTTTTTGGGTGGGTGTTAGCCTTGGATTTTCGGACAAATTGATCCTGACTCGACTAGCCCCATTTTAATGGGTATAAGCCTTATATTTCAAACCATATTCATATCCATGTACTTTTTAGGTGTTATTCAGCTTCAATTTTATGGGTCACACACTTTTCCCCAAGCATGATTGAACTTGGTTTTGTGGTGAGGTTAGCCTTGGATTTTTCAGACAAATTGATCCGGACTCGACTAGCCCCATTTTAATGGGTATAAGCCTTATATTTCTATCCTTGCTCATATCCAAGCACTTTTTGCTGGTATTACGCTTCAATTTTATAGGTAACACACTTTTCCCCCAAGCATGATTGAAATTGGTTTTTGGGTGGGTGTTAGCCTTGGATTTTCGGACAAATTGATCCTGACTCGACTAGCTATATGGTAATGGGTATAAGCCTTATATTTCTAACCTTGTTCACATCTGAGCACGTTTTAGCTGGTATTACGCTTCAATTTTATTGGTAACATAGTTTTCCCCCAAGCATGATCGAACTTGGTTTTTGGGTGGGTGTTAGCCTTGGATTTTCGGACAAATTGATCCTAACTCGACTAGCCCCATTTTAATGGGTATAAGCCTTATATTTCAAACCATATTCATATCCTTGTACGTTTTAGGTGTTATTCGGCTTCCATTTTATGGGTCACACACTTTTCCCCAAGCATGATTGAACTTGGTTTTTGTGTGAGTGTTAGGCTTGGATTTTCGGACAAATTGACCCGGACTGGACTAGCCCCATTTTAATGGGTATAAGCCTTATATTTCTAACCTTGGTCATATTCCAGCACTTTTTAGCTGGTATTACGCTTCAATTTTATGGGTAATACACTTTTCCCCCAAACATGATTGAAGTTTGATTTTGGAGGGGGTGTTAGCCTTGGATTTTCGGACAAATTGATCCTGACTCGACTAGCCCCATTTAAAAGGCTATAAAACTTATATTTCTAACCTTGTTCATAACAAGCCCTTTTTAGATTGTATTAAGCTTCAATTTTATGGGTAACATACTTTTCCCCAAAACATAATTGAACTTGGTTTTTGAAGGGGGTGTGAGCCTTTGATTTTCAAACAAATTGATCCTTACTCGACCAGCCCCATTTAAATGGATATAAGCCTTATATTTCAAACCATATTGATATCCATGTACTTTTTAGGTGTTATTCAGCTTCAATTTTATGGGTGACACACTTTTCCCCAAGCATGATACGGACTCGACTAGCCGTATTAGCCTTGGATTTTCGGACAAATTGATACGGACTCGACTAGCCCGATTTCAATGGGTATTAGCCTTAGATTTCTAACCTTGGTCATATCCAAATACTTTTTAGTTTTTATTAGACTTCAATTTAAAGGGTAATACACTTTTCCCCCAAGCATGATTGAATTTGGTTTTTGGGTGGGTGTTAGCCTTGGGTTTTCGGACAAATTGATCCGGACTCGACTAGCCCTATTTTAATGGGTATAAGCCTTATATTTCTAAAGTTGGTCATATCAAAATACTTTTTAGTTTTTATTAGACTTCAACTTAAAGGGTAATACACTTTTCCCCCAAGAATGATTGAACTTGGTTTTTGGGTGGGTGTTAGACTTGATTTTCGGACAAATTGATCCTGACTCGACTAGCCCCATTTTAATGGGTATAAGCCTTATATTTCTAACCTTGGTCATATCAAATTACTTTTTAGTTTTTATTAGACTTCAATTTAAAGGGTAATACACTTTTCCCCCAAGCATGATTGAATTTGGGTTTTGGATGGGTGTTAGCCTTTGATTTTCGGACAAATTGATCTTGACTCGACTAGCCCCATTTTAATGGGTATAAGACTTATATTTCTAACCTTTTTCATATGCAATCCCTTTTTAGTTGCTATTAGGCTTCAATTTTATGGGTAATACACTTTTCCCCCAAGCATGATTGAACTTGGTTTTTGGATGGGTGTTAGCCTTTGATTTTCGGACAAATTGATCCTGACTCGACTAGACCCATTTTAATGGGTATTAGCCTTATATTTCTAACCATGTTCATATCCCTGCACTTTTTAGTTGCTATTAGGCTTCAATTTTATGGGTAACACACTTTTCCCCAAGCATGATTGAACTTGGTTTTTGTGTAGGTGTTAGCCTTTGATTTTCGGACAAATTGATACTGACTCGACTAGCCCCATTTTAATGGGTATAAGCCTTATATTTCTAACATTATTCATATCCGATCACTTTTTAGTTGGTATTACACTTCAATTTTATGGGTAACACACTTTTCCCCCAAGCATGATTGAACTCGTTTTTTGCATGGGTGTTAGCCTTGGATTTTCGGACAAATTGATACTGACTCGACTAGCCCTATTTTAATGGGTATAAGCTTTATATTTGTAACCCTGTTCATCTCCGATCCCTTTAGAGGTGCTATTACGCTTCAATTTTATAGGTAACACATTTTTCCCCCAAGCATGATTGAACTTGGTTTTGGGTGGGTGTTAGCCTTGGATTTTCGGACAAATAGATCCTGACTCGACTAGCCCCATTTTAATGGGTATAAGCCTTATATGTCTAACCTTGCTCATATCCAAGCACTTTTTAGGTGTTATTCAGCTTCAATTTTATGGGTCACACACTTTTCCCCAAGCATGATTAAACTTGGTTTTTGGGTGAGTGTTAGCCTTGGATTTTCGGACAAATTGACCTTCACTCGACTAGCCCCATTTTAATGGGTATAAGCCTTATATTTATAACCTTGTTCATCTCCAAGCACTTTTTGCTGGTATTACGCTTCAATTTTATGGTTAACAAAATTTTCCCCAAGCATGATTGAACTTGGTTTTTTTGTAGGTGTTAGCCTTTGATTTTCGGACAAATTGATCCCGACTCGACTAGACCTATTTTAAAGGGTATTAGCCTTATATTTCAAACCATGTTGATATCCAAGTACTTTTTAGGTGCTATTCAGCTTCAATTTTATGGGTCAAACACTTTTCCCACGCATGATTGAACTTGGTTTTGGGTGCGTGTTAGCCTTGGATTTTCGGACAAATTGATCCTGACTCGACTAGCCCCATTTTAATGGGTATAAGCCTTATATTTCTAACCATATTCATATGCATGTACTTTTTAGGTGTTATTCAGCTTCAATTTTATGGGTCACACACTTTTCCCCAAGCATGATTGAACTTGGTTTTTGGGTGAGTTTTAGCCTTGGATTTTCAGACAAATTGATCCGGAATCGACTAGCCCCATTTTAATGGGTGTAAGCCTTATATTTCTATCCTTGCTTATATCCAAGCACTTTTTAGCTGGTATTAGGCTTCAATTTTATGGGTAACACACTTTTCCCCAAGCATGATTGAACTTGGTTTTGGGGTGGGTGTTAGCCTTGGATTTTCGGACAAAATGATCCTGACTCGTCTAGCCCCATTTTAATGGGTATTAGCCTTATATTTCTAACCATTTTCATATCCATGCACTTTTTAGCTGCTATTATGCTTCAATTTTATGGGTCACACACTTTTCCCCCAAGCATGATTGAACTTGGTTTTTGGGTGGGTGTTAGCCTTGGATTTTCGGACAAATTGATACGGACTCGACTAGCCCCATTTTAATGGGTATAAGCCTTATATTTCTAACCTTGTTTTTATCCAAATACTTTTTAGTTTTTATTAGACTTCAATTTAAAGGGTAATACACTTTTCCCCCAAGCATGATTGAATTTGGTTTTTGGGTGGGTGTTAGCCTTGGACTTTTGGACAAATTGATCCTGACTAGACTAGCCCTATTTTAATGGGTATAAGCCTTATATTTCTAAAGTTGGTCATATCAAAATACTTTTTAGTTTTTATTAGACTTCAATTTAAAGGGTAATACACTTTTCCCCCAAGCATGATTGAATTTGGGTTTTGGGTGGTCGTTAGACTTGGATTTTCGGACAAATTGATCCTGACTCGACCAGCCCCATTTTAATGGGTATAAGCCTTATATTTCTAATCTTGATCATATCAAAATACTTTTTAGTTTTTATTAGACTTCAATTTAAAGGGTAATACACTTTTCCCCCAAGCATGATTGAATTTGGGTTTTGGATGGGTGTTAGGCTTTGATTTTCGGACAAATTGATCTTGACTCGACTAGCCCCATTTTAATGGGTATAAGACTTATATTTCTAACCTTTTTCATATGCAATCCCTTTTTAGTTGCTATTAGGCTTCAATTTTATGGGTAACACACTTTTCACCACGCATAATTAAACTTGGTTTTGGAGTGCGTGTTAGATTTGGATTTTCGGAAAAATTGATCCTGACTCGACTAGCCCCATTTTAATGGGTATAAGCCTTATATTTGAAACCATATTCATATCCATGTACTTTTTAGGTGTTATTCAGTTTCAATTTTATGGGTCACACACTTTTCCCCAAGCATGATTGAACTTGGTTTTTGGGTGAGTGTTAGCCTTAGATTTTCAGACAAATTGATCCGGACTCTACTAGCCCCATTTTAATGGGTATAAGCCTTATATTTATAACCTTGTTCATATCCAAGCACTTTTTAACTGGTATTACGCTTCAATTTTATTGGTAACATACTTTTCCCCCAAGGATGATTGAACTTGGTTTTAAGGTGGGTGTTAGCCTTGGATTTTCGGACAAATTGATCCTGACTCGACTAGACCTATTTTAATGGGTATTAGCCTTATATTTCAAACCATATTCATATCCATGTACTTTTTAGGTGTTATTCAACTTAAATTTTATGGGTTACACGCTTTTCCCCCAAGAATGATTGAACTTGGTTTTTGGTTTGGGTGTTAGACTTTGATTTTCGGACAAATTGATCCTGACTCGACTAGCCCCATTTTAATTTGTATAAGCCTTATATTTGAAACCATATTCATATCCATGTACTTTTTAGGTGTTATTCGACTTGAATTTTATGGGTGACACACTTTTCCCCAAGCATGATTGAACTTGGTTTTTGGGTGAGTGTTAGCCTTGGATTTTCAGACAAATTGATCCGGACTCGACTAGCCCCATTTTAATGAGTATAAGCCTTATATTTCTATCCTTGCTCATATCCAAGCAGTTTTTAGCTGGTATTACGCTTCAATTTTATAGGTAACACACTTTTCCCCCAAGCATGATTGAACTTGGATTTTGGGTGGGTGTTAGGCTTGGATTTTCGGACAAATTGATCCTGAATCGACTAGCTATATGGTAATGGGTATAAGCCTTATATTTCTAACCTTGTTCATATCCGAGTACTTTTTAGCTGGTATAACACTTCAATTTTATTGGTAACACACTTTTCCCCCAAGCATGATTGAACTTGGTTTTTGGGTGGGTGTTAGCCTTGGATTTTCGGACAAATTGATCCGGACTCGACTAACCCCATTTTAATGGGTATTAGCCTTCTATTTCAAACCATGTTCATATCCATGTACTTTTTAGGTGCTATTCAGCTTCAATTTTATGGGTCACACACTTTTCCCCAAGCATGATTGAACTTGGTTTTTGGGTGAGTGTTAGCCTTGGATTTTCAGACTAATTGATCCGGACTCGACTAGCCCCATTTTAATGGGTATAAGCCTTATATTTATAACCTTGTTCATATCCAAGCACTTTTTCGCTGGTATTACGCTTCAATTTTATGGGTAACACACTTTTCCCCAAGCATGATTGAACTTGGTTTTAAGGTGGGTGTTAGCCTTGGATTTTCGGACAAATTGATCCTGACTCGACTAGACCTATTTTAATGGGTATTAGCCTTATATTTCAAACCATGTTGATATCCAAGTACTTTTTAGGTGTTATTCAACTTCAATTTTATTGGTAACACACTTTTCCCCCAAGCATGATTGAACTTGGTTTTTGGGTGGGTGTTAGCCTTGGATTTTCGGACAAATTGATCCGGACTCGACTAACCCCATTTTAAGGGGTATAAGCTTTATATTTGTAACCATATTCATATCCATGTACTTTTTAGGTGTTATTCAGTTTCAATTTTATGGGTCACACACTTTTCCCCAAGCATGATTGAACTTGGTTTTTGGGTGAGTGTTAGCCTTAGATTTTCCGACAAATTGATCCGGACTCGACTAGCCCCATTTTAATGGGTATTAGCCTTATATTTCTAACCTTGTTGATATCCATGGATTTTTTAGGTGCTATTCAGCTTCAATTTTATGGGTCAAACACTTTTCCCCACGCATGATTGAACTTGGTTTTGGGTGCGTGTTAGACTTGGATTTTCGGACAAATTGATCCTGACTCGACTAGCCCCATTTTAATGGGTATAGGCCTTATATTTCAAACCATGTTCTTATCCATGTACTTTTTAGGTGTTATTCAGCTTCAATTTTATGGGTCACACACTTTTCCCCAAGCATGATTAAACTTGGTTTTTGGGTGAGTGTTAGCCTTGGATTTTCGGACAAATTGATCCTGACTCGACTAGCCCCATTTTGATGGGTATAAGCCTTATATTTCAAAAAATGTTCATAACCATGTACTTTTTAGGTGCTATTCAGCTTCAATTTTATGGGTCACACACTTTTCCCCACGCATGATTGAACTTGGTTTTTGGGTGGGTGTTAGACTTGGATTTTCGGACAAATTGATCCTGACTCGACTAGCCCCATTTTAATGGGTATAAGCCTTATATTTCAAACCATATTCATATCCTTGTACGTTTTAGGTGTTATTCACCTTCCATTTTATGGGTCACACACTTTTCCCCAAGCATGATTGAACTTGGTTTTTGTGTGAGTGTTAGCCTTGGATTTTTGGACAAATTGACCCGGACTGGACTAGCCCCATTTTAATGGGTATAAGCCTTATATTTCTAACCTTGTGGATATCCATGTACTTTTTAGGTGTTATTCAGCTTCAATTTTATGGGTCACACACTTTTCCCCAAGCATGATTGAACTTGGTTTTGGGTGAGTGTTAGCCTTGGATTTTCGAGACAA
Source organism: Salix exigua (assembly GCA_032356905.1). Taxonomy (NCBI): domain Eukaryota; kingdom Viridiplantae; phylum Streptophyta; class Magnoliopsida; order Malpighiales; family Salicaceae; genus Salix; species Salix exigua. The sequence continues at coordinate 9,441,793 of CM063602.1, read as the reverse complement.
ATTGATCCGGACTCGACTAGCCCCATTTTAATGGGTATAAGCCTTATATTTATAACCTTGTTCATATCCAAGCACTTTTTGCTGGTATTACGCTTCAATTTTATGGGTAACACACTTTTCCCCAAGCATGATTGAACTTGGTTTTAAGGTGGGTGTTAGCCTTGGATTTTCGGACAAATTGATCCTGACTCGACTATACCTATTTTAAAGGGTATTAGCCTTATATTTCAAACCATGTTGATATCCAAGTACTTTTTAGGTGCTATTCAGCTTCAATTTTATGGGTCAAACACTTTTCCCCACGCATGATTGAACTTGGTTTTGGGTGCGTGTTAGACTTGGATTTTCGGACAAATTGATCCCGACTCGACTAGCCCCATTTTAATGGGTATAAGCCTTATATTTCTAACCATATTCATATGCATGTACTTTTTAGGTGTTATTCAGCTTCAATTTTATGGGTCACACACTTTTCCCCAAGCATGATTGAACTTGGTTTTTGAGTGGGTGTTAGCCTTGGATTTTCAGACAAATTGATCCGGACTCGACTAGACCTATTTTAATGGGTATTAGCCTTATATTTCAAACCATGTTGATATCCAAGTACTTTTTAGGTGCTATTCAGCTTCAATTTTATGGGTCACACACTTTTCCCCAAGCATGATTGAACTTGGTTTTTGGGTGCGTGTTAGACTTGGATTTTCGGACAAATTGATCCTGACTCGACTAGCCCCATTTTAATGGGTATAAGCCTTATATATTTCAAACCATATTCATATCCATGTACTTTTTAGGTGTTATTCAGCTTCAATTTTATGGGTGACACACTTTTCCCCAAGCATGATTGAACTTGGTTTTTGGGTGAGTGTTAGCCTTGGATTTTCAGACAAATTGATCCGGACTCGACTAGCCCCATTTTAATGAGTATAAGCCTTATATTTCTATCCTTGCTCATATCCAAGCAGTTTTTAGCTGGTATTACGCTTCAATTTTATAGGTAACACACTTTTCCCCCAAGCATGATTGAACTTGGATTTTGGGTGGGTGTTAGGCTTGGATTTTCGGACAAATTGATCCTGAATCGACTAGCTATATGGTAATGGGTATAAGCCTTATATTTCTAACCTTGTTCATATCCGAGTACTTTTTAGCTGGTATTGCGCTTCAATTTTATTGGTAATGATTCTTCCCCAAGCATGATTGAACTTGGTTTTTGGTAGGGTGTTAGCCTTGGATTTTCTGGACAAATTGATCCCGACTCGACTAGCCCCATTTTAATGGGTATAAGCTTTATATTTGAAACCATATTCATATCCATGTACTTTTAGGTGTTATTCAACTTCAATTTTATGGGTCACACACTTTTCCCCAAGCATGATTGAACTTGGTTTTGGGTGAGTGTTAGCCTTGGATTTTCGAGACAAATTGATCCGGACTCGACTAGCCCCATTTTAATGGGTATAAGCCTTATATTTATAACCTTGTTCATATCCAAGCACTTTTTGCTGGTATTACGCTTCAATTTTATGGGTAACACACTTTTCCCCAAGCATGATTGAACTTGGTTTTAAGGTGGGTGTTAGCCTTGGATTTTCGGACAAATTGATCCTGACTCGACTAGACCTATTTTAATGGGTATTAGCCTTATATTTCAAACCATGTTGATATCCAAGTACTTTTTAGGTGCTATTCAGCTTCAATTTTATGGGTCAAACACTTTTCCCCACGCATGATTGAACTTGGATTTTGGGTGGGTGTTAGGCTTGGATTTTCGGACAAATTGATACAGACACGACTAGCCCCATTTTAATGGGTATAAGCCTTATATTTCTAACCATATTCATATCCATGTACTTTTTAGGTGTTATTCAACTTCAATTTTAAGGGTCACACACTTTTCCCCCAAGCATGATTGAACTTGGTTTTTGGGTGGGTGTTAGCCTTGGATTTTCGGACAAATTGATCCTGACTCGTCTAGCCCCATTTTAATGGGTATAAGCCTTATATTTCTAACCTTATTCATATCCGAGCACTTTTTTGTTGGTATTACACTTCAATTTTATGGGTAACACACTTTTCCCCCAAGCATGATTGAACTCGTTTTTTGCATGGGTGTTAGCATTGGATTTTCGGACAAATTGATCTAGACTCGACTTGCCCCATTTATTGGGTATTAGCCTTTTATTTCTAACCTTGTTCATATCCAATCCCTTTATAGGTGCTATTACGCTTCAATTTTATGCGTAACACACTTTTCCCCAAGCATGATTGAACTTGGTTTTTGGGCGGGTGTTAGCCTTGGATTTTCGGACAAAATGATCCTGACTCGACTAGCCCCATTTAAATGGGTATAAGCCTTATATTTCTAACCTTGTTCATATCCAATCATTTTTTAGTTGGTATTAGGCTTCAATTTTATGGTTGACACACATTTCCCCAAGCATGATTGAACTTGGTTTTTGGGCGGGTGTTAGCCTTGGATTTTCGGACAAATTGATGCTGACTCGAATCGACTAGCCCCATTTTAATGGGTCGAAGCCTTATATTTCTAACCTTGTTTATATCCAATCCCTTTTAGTTGCTATTAGGTTTCAATTTTATGGGTCACACACTTTTCCCCAAGCATGATTGAACTTGATTTGTGGGCGGGTGTTAGCCTTGGATTTTCGGACAAATTGATACTGACTCGACTAGCCCCATTTTAATGGGTATAAGCCTTATATTTCTAACCTTGTTCATATCCAAATACTTTTTAGTTTTTATTAGACTTCAATTTAAAGGGTAACACACTTTTCCCCCAAGCATGATTGAAATTGGTTTTTGGGTGGGTGTTAACCTTGGGTTTTCGGACAAATTGATCCGGACTCGATTAGCCCCATTTTAATAGGTATTAACTTTATATTCCTAACCTTGTTCATATCCGAGCACTTTTGAGCTGGTATTACGCTTCAATTTTAGTGGGTATAAGCCTTATATTTCTAACCTTGTTCATATCCAATCCCTTTTTAGTTGCTATTAGGCTTCAATTTTATTGGTGACACACTTTTCCCCAAGCATGATTGAACTTGGTTTTTGGGTGGGTGCTAGCCTTGGATTTTCGGACAAATTGATCCTTACTCGACTAGCCCCATTTTAATAGGTATAAGGCTTATATTTCTAACCTTGTTCATATCAAAATACTTTTTAGTTTTTATTAGACTTCAATTTAAAGGGTAATACACTTTCCCCCAAGCATGATTGAATTTGGTTTTTGGATGGGTGTTAGCCTTGTGTTTTCGGAAAAATTGATCCGGACTCGACTAGCCCCATTTTAATAGGTATTAGCCCTAGATTTATAACCTTATTCATATCCAATTACTTTTTAGTTGCTATTACGCTTCAATTTTATGGGTAAAACACTTGTCCCACAAACATGATTGAACTTGGTTTTTTAATAGGTGTTAGCCTTTGCTATTCTGACATAATGATCCTGACTCGACTAGCTATATGGTAATGGGTATAAGCCTTATATTTCTAACGATGTTCATATCCGAGCACTTTTTAGCTGGTAATACGCTTCAATTTTATTGGTAGCATATTTTTCCCCAAGCATGATTGAACTTGGTTTTGGGTGGGTGTTAGCCTTGGATTTTCGGACAAATTGATGTCGACTCGACTAGCCCCATTTTAATGGGTATAAGCCTTATAATTCTAACCTTACTCATATCCAAGCCCTTTTAGCTGGTATTACGCTTCAATTTTATGGGTACCACACTTTTCCCCAAAGCATGATTGAACTAGGTTTTTGGGTAGGTGGTAGCCTTGGATTTTCTGGACAAATTGATCTCGACTCGACTAGCCCCATTTTAATGGGTATTAGCCTTATATTTCTAACCTTGTTCATATCCAATCCCTTTTAGCTGCTACTAGTCTTCAATTTTATGGGTAACACACATTTCCCCAAGCATGATTCAACTTGGTTTTTAGTTGGGTGTTAGCCTTGGATTTTCTGGACAAATTGATCCCGACTCGACTAGCCCCATTTTAATGGGTATAAGCCTTATATTTCAAACCATGTTCATTTCCATGTACTTTTTAGGTGCTATTCAGCTTCAATTTTATGGGTAACACACTTTTCCTCAAGCATGATTGAACTTGGTTTTGGGTGGGTATTAGCCTTGGATTTTCGGACAAATTGATCCCGACTCGACTAGCTATATGGTAATGGGTATAAGCCTTATATTTCTAACATTTTTCATATCCGAGCACTTTTTAGCTGGTATAATGCTTCAATTTTATGGGTAACACATTTTCCCCCCAAGCATGATTAAACTTGGTTTTTGGGCGGGTGTTAGCCTTGGATTTTCGGACAAAATGATCCTGACTCGACTAGCCCCATTTAAATGGGTATAAGCCCTATATTTATAACCTTGGTCATATCAAAATACTTTTTAGTTTTTATTAGACTTCAATTTAAAGGGTAATACACTTTTCCCCCAAGAATGATTGAATTTGGTCTTTGGGTGGGTGTTAGCCTTTGATTTTCGGACAAATTGATCCTGATTCGACTAGCCCCCTTTTAATGGGTATAAGCCTTTTATTTCTAACCTTGTTCATATCAAATCCATTTTTAGTTGCTATTAGGCTTCAATTTTATGGGTAACACACTTTTCCCCAAGCATGATCGAACTTGGTTTTTGGGTGGGTGTCAGCCTTGGATTTTCGGACAAATTGATCCTGACTCGACTAGCCCCATTTTAATGGGTATAAGCCTTATATTTCTAACCATGTTCATATCCCTGCACTTTTTAGTTGCTGTTAAGCTTCAATTTTATGTGTAACATACTTTTCCCCCAAGCATGATTGAACTTGGTTTTTGGGTGGGTGTTAGCCTTGGATTTTCGGACAAATTGATGCGGACTCGACTAGCTCCATTTTAATGGGTATAAGCCTTATATTTCTAACTTTGTTCTTATCCAAATACTTTTTAGTTTTTATTAGACTTCAATTTAAAGGGTAATATACTTTTCCCCCAAGCATGATTGAATTTGGTTTTTGGGTGGGTGTTAGCCTTGGATTTTCGGACAAATTGATCCTAACTAGACTAACCCCATTTTAATGGGTATAAGCCTTATATTTCTAAAGTTGGTCATATCAAAATACTTTTTAGTTTTTATTAGACTTCAATTTAAAGGGTAATACACTTTTCCCCCAAGCATGATTGAATTTGGTTTTTGGATGGGTGTTAGCCTTTGATTTTTGGACAAATTGATCCTGACTTGACTAGCCCCATTTTAATGGGTATAAGACTTATAATTCTAACCTTGTTCATATCCAATCCCTTTTTAGTTGCTATTAGGCTTCAATTTTATGGGTAACACACTTTTCACGACGCATGATTGAACTTGGTTTTTGGGCGAGTGTTAGCCTTGGATTTTCGGACAAATTGACCTTGACTCGACTAGCCCCATTTTAATGGGTATAAGACTTATATTTCTAACCTTTTTCATATGCAATCCCTTTTTAGTTGCTATTAGGCTTCAATTTTATGGGTAACACACTTTTCACCACGCATGATTGAACTTGGTTTTTGGGCGAGTGTTAGCCTTGGATTTTCGGACAAATTGACCTTGAGTCGACTAGCCCCATTTTAATGGGTTGAAGCCTTATATATCTAACCTTGTTCATATCCAATCCCTTTTTAGTTGCTATTAGGCATCAATTGTATGGTTAACACACTTTTCCCCAAGCATGATTGAACTTGGTTTTTGGGTGGGTGTTAGCCTTGGATTTTCGGACAAATTGATCCTGAGTCGACTAGCTATATGGTAATGGGTATAAGCCTTATATTTCTAACCTTATTCATATCCGAGCACTTTTTAGCAGGTATTGCGCTTCAATTTTATAGGTAACACATTTTACCCCCAAACATGATTAAACTTGGTTTTTGGTTGGGTGTTAGCCTTGGATTTTCGGACAAATTGATCCTGACTCGACTAGCCCCATTTTAATGGGTATAAGCCTTATATTTGAAACCATATTCATATCCATGTACTTTTTAGGTGTTATTCAGTTTCAATTTTATGGGTCACACACTTTTCCCCAAGCATGATTGAACTTGGTTTTTGGGTGAGTGTTAGCCTTAGATTTTCAGACAAATTGATCCGGACTCTACTAGCCCCATTTTAATGGGTATAAGCCTTATATTTATAACCTTGTTCATATCCAAGCACTTTTTAGCTGGTATTACGCTTCAATTTTATGGGTAACACACTTTTCCCCCAAGCATGATTGAACTTGGTTTTAAGGTGGGTGTTAGCCTTGGATTTTCGGACAAATTGATCCTGACTCGACTAGACCTATTTTAATGGGTATTAGCCTTATATTTCAAACCATGTTGATATCCAAGTACTTTTTAGGTGCTATTCAGCTTCAATTTTATGGGTCACACACTTTTCCCCACGCATGATTGAACTTGGTTTTTGGGTGGGTGTTAGACTTGGATTTTCGGACAAATTGATCCTGACTCGACTAGCCCCATTTTAATGGGTATAAGCCATATATTTCAAACCATGTTCTTATCCATGTACTTTTTAGGTGTTATTCAGCTTCAATTTTATGGGTCACACACTTTTCCCCAAGCATGATTAAACTTGGTTTTTGGGTGAGAGTTAGCCTTGTATTTTCGGACAAATTGACCTTCAATCGACTAGCCCCATTTTAATAAGTATAAGCCTTATATTTCTAACCTTGGTCATATCAAAATACTTTTTAGCTGGTATTACGCTTCAATTTTATAGGTAACACATTTTTCCTTCAAGCATGATTGAACTTGGTTTTGGGTGGGTGTTAGGCTTGGATTTTCGGACAAATAGATCCTGACTCGACTAGCTATATGGTAATGGGTATAAGCCTTATATTTCTAATCTTATTCATATCCGAGCACTTTTTAGCTGATATTGCACTTCAATTTTATTGGTAACACATTTTACCCCCAAACATGATTAAACTTGGTTTTTGGTTGGGTGTTAGCCTTGGATTTTCGGAAAAATTGATCCTGACTCGACTAGCCCCATTTTAATAAGTATAAGCCTTATATTTCTAACCTTGGTCATATCAAAATACTTTTTAGTTTTTATTAGCCTTCAATTTAGAGGGTAATACATTTTTCCCCAAGCATGATTGAATTTGGTTTTGGGTGTGTGTTAGCCCTGGTTTTTCGGACAAATTGATCCCGACTCCACTAGCCCCATTTTAATGGGTATAAGCCTTATATTTCAAACCATGTTGATATCCATGTATTTTTTAGGTGCTATTCAGCTTCAATTTTATGCGTAACACACATTTCCCCAAGAATGATTGAATTTGGTCTTTGGGTGGGTGTTAGCCTTTGATTTTCGGACAAATTGATCCTGATTCGACTAGCCCCCTTTTAATGGGTATAAGCCTTTTATTTCTAACCTTGTTCATATCTAAATACTTTTTAGTTTTTATTAGACTTCAACTTAAAGGGTAAAACACTTGTCCCACAAACATGATTGAACTTGGTTTTTGGATGGGTGTGAGCCTTTGATTTTCGGACATATTGATCCTGACTCGACTAGCCCCATTTTAATGGGTATAAGCCTTATATTTCTAACCTTGTTCATTTCCAATCCCTTTATAGGTGCTATTACGCTTCAATTTTATGCGTAACACACATTTCCCCAAGCATAATTGAACTTGGTTTTTGGGCGGGTGTTAGCCTTGGATTTTTGGACAAATTGACCTTCACTCGACTAGCCCCTTTTTAATGGGTCGAAGCCTTAGATTTCTAACCTTATTCATATCCAATTACTTTTTAGTTGCTATTACGCTTCAATTTTATGGGTAAAACACTTGTCCCACAAACATGATTGAACTTGGTTTTTGGATAGGTGTTAGCCTTTGATTTTTCGACAAATTGATACTGACTCGACTAACCACATTTAAATGGTTATAAGACATAGATTTCTAACCTTGTTCATATCCAAGCACTTTTTAGCTGCTATTAGGCTTCAATTTTATGGGTAACACACTTTTCTCCAATCATGATTGAACTTGGTTTTTGGGTGGGTGTTAGCCTTGGATTTTCGGACAAATTGATCCTGAATCGACTAGCCCCATTTTAATGGGTGTAAGCCTTATATTTCTAACCCTGTTCATATCCAATCCGTTTTTAGTTGCTGTTAAGCTTCAATTTTATGTGAAACATACTTTTCCCCAAGCATGATTGAACTTGGTTTTTGGGTGGGTGTTAGCCTTGGATTTTCGGACAAATTGATCCTGAATCGACTAGCCCCATTTTAATGGGTATAAGCCTTATAGTTCTAACCTTGTTCATATCCATTCACTTTTGAGTTGGTATTACACTTCAATTTTATGGGTAAAAGCCTTATATTCCTAACCTTGTTCATATCCAATCCCTTTTAGGTGCTATTAGGTTTAAATTTTATGGGTAACACAATTTTCCCCAAGCATGATTGAACTTGGTTTTAGGGTGGGTGTTAGACTTGGATTTTCGGACAAATTGATCCTCGATCGGACTAGCACCATTTTAATAGGTATTAGCCTTAGATTTCTAACCTTGTCCATATCCAATCACTTTTTGGTTGCTATTAGGTTTCCATTTTATGGGTCACACACTTTTCCCCAAACATGATTGAACTTGGTTTTTAGGCGGGTGTTAGCCTTGGATTTTCGGACAAATTGATACTGACTCGACTAGCCCCATTTTAATGGGTATAAGCCTTATATTTCTGACCTTGTTCATATCCAATCACTTTTTGGTTGCTATTAGGTTTCAATTTTATAGGTAAAACACTTGTCCCACAAACATGATTGAACTTGGTTTTTGGATGGGTGTTAGCCTTTGGTTTTCGGACAAATTGATCCTGACTGAACTAGCTATATGGTAATGGGTATAAGCCTTATATTTCTAACCTTTTTCATATTCAAGCACTTTTTAGCTGGTAGTACGCTTCAATTTTATTGGTAACACATTTTTCCCCCAAGCATAATTGAACTTGGTTTTGGGTGGGTGTTAGCCATGGATTTTCTGGACAAATTGATCCCGACTCGACTAGCCCTATTTTAATGGGTATTAGCCTTATATTTCTAACCTTGTTCATATCCAAGTGATTTTAGTTGCTATTAGGCTTCAATTTTATGGGTAACACACTTTTCCGCAAGCATGATTGAACTTGGTTTTTGGGTGGGTGTTAGCCTTTGATTTTCGGACAAATTGATCCTGACTCGACTAGCCCCATTTTAATGGGTATAAGCCATATATTTATAACCTTGGTCATATCCAAAAACTTTTTAGTTTGTATTAGACTTCAATTTAAAGGGTAACACACTATTCCCCAAGCATGATCGAACTTGGTTTTTGGGTGGGTGTTAGCCTTGGATTTTCGGACAAATTGATCCTAACTCGACTAGCCCCATTTTAATAGGTATTAGCCCTAGATTTATAACCTTGCTCATATCCAATCACTTTTTGGTTGCTATTAGGCTTCAGTTTTATGGGTAAAACACTAGTCCCACAAACATGATTGAACTTGGTTTTTGGATGGGTGTTAGCCTTTGATTTTCGGACAAATTGATCCTGACTCAACTAGCTATATGGTAATGGGTATAAGCCTTATATTTCTAACGATTTTCATATCCGAGCACTTTTTAGCTGGTAATACGCTTCAATTTTATTGGTAGCATATTTTTCCCCAAGCATGATTGAACTTGGTTTTTGGGTGGGTGTTAGCCTTGAATTTTCTGGACAAATTGATGTCGACTCGACTAGCCCCATTTTAATGGGTATAAGCCTTATAATTCTAACCTTACTCATATCCAAGCCCTTTTAGCTGGTATTACGCTTCAATTTTATGGGTACCACACTTTTCCCCCAAGCATGATTGAACTAGGTTTTGGGTGGGTGATAGCCTTGGATTTTTGGACAAAATTGATCCCGACTTGAGTAGCCCCATTTTAATGGGTATTAGCTTTAAATTTCTAACTTTTTTCATATCCAATCCCTTTTTAGTTGGTATTAGCCTTCAATTTTATGGGTAATAGACTTAACCGTCAAACATGATTAAACTTGGATTTTGGTTGGGTGTTAGCCTTGGATTTTCGGACTAAATGATCCTGACTCAACTAGCCCCATTTTAATGGGTATAAGCCTTATATTTCAAACCATGTTCATATCCATATCCTTTTTAGGTGCTATTGAGCTTCAATTTAATGGGTAACACACTTTTCCCCAAGCATGATTGAACTTGGTTTTAAGGTGGGTGTTAGCCTTTGATTTTCGGACAAATTGATCCTGACTCGACTAGCTATATGGTAATGGGTATAAGCCTTATATTTCTAACCTTGTTCATGTCCGAGCACTTTTTAGCTGGTATTACGCTTCAATTTTATGGGTAACACACTTTTCCCCCAAGCATGATTGAATTTGGTTTTTGGGTGGGTGTTAGCCTTGGATTTTCGGACAAATTGATCTTGACTCGACTAGCCCCCTTTTAATGCGTATAAGCCTTATATTTCTAACCTTGCTCATATTCAAGCACTTTTTAGCTGGTATTACGCTTCAATTTTATGGGTAACACCCTTTTCCCCAAGCATTATTGAACTTTGTTTTTGGGTGGGTGTTAGCCTTGGATTTTCGGACAAATTGATCCCGACTCGACTAGCCCTATTTTATTGTTTATTAGTATTATATTTCTAACCTTGTTCATATACAATCCCTTTATAGGTGCTATTACGCTTCAATTTTATGGGTAACACACATTTCCCCAAGCATGATTGAACTTGGTTTTAAGGTGGGTGTTTGCCTTGGATTTTCGGACAAATTGATCCTGACTCGACTAGCTATATGGTAATGGGTATAAGCCTTATATTTCTAACCTTGTTCATATCCGAGCACTATTTAGCTGGTAGTACGCTTCAATTTTATGGGTAACACACTTTTCCCCCAAGCATGATTGAACTTGGTTTTTGGGTGGGTGTTAGCCTTGGATTTTCGGACAAATTGATCCTGACTCGACTACCCCCATTTTAATAGGTATTATCCTTAGATTGTTAACCTTATTCATATCCAATCACTTTTGGTTGCTATTAGGTTTCAATTTTATGGGTAAAACACTTGTCCCACAAACATGATTGAACTTGGTTTCAAGTTGGATTTTCGGACAAATTGATCCTGACTCGACTTGCCCCATTTTAATGGGTCGAAGCCTTATATTTCTAACCTTGTTCATATCTCGAGCACTTTTGAGCTGGTATTACGCTTCAATTTTATGCGTAACGCACTTTTCCCCAAGCATGATTGAACTTGGTTTTTGGGCGGGTGTTAGCCTTGGATTTTCGGACAAATTGATCCAGACTCGACTAGCCCCATTTTAATGGGTATAAGCCTTATATTTCTAACCTTGTTCATATCCAATCCCTTTATAGGTGCTATTACGCTTCAATTTTATACGCAACAAACTTTTCCCCAAGCATGATTGAACTTGATTTGTGGGCGGGTGTTAGCCTTGGATTTTCGGACAAATTGATACTGACTCGACTAGCCCCATTTTAATGGGTATAAGCCTTATATTTCTAACCTTGTTCATATCCAATCCCTTTTTAGTTGCTATTAGGCTTCAATTTTATGGGTCACACACTTTTCCCCAAGCATGATTGAACTTGTTTTTTGGGCGGGTGTTAGCCTTGGATTTTCGGACAAATTGATACTGACTCGACTAGCCCCATTTTAATGGGTATAAGCCTTATATTTCTAACCTTGTTCATATCCAAATACTTTTTAGTTTTTATTAGACTTCAATTTAAAGCATAATAAACTTCTCCCCCACGCATGATTGAATTTGGTTTTTGGGTGGGTGTAACCTTGGGTTTTTCGGACAAATTGATTCGGACTCGACTAGCCCGATTTTAATAGGTATTAGCCTTAGATTTCTAACGTTGTTCATATCCGAGCACTTTTGAGCTGGTATTACGCTTCAATTTTATGGGTAAAAGCCTTATATTCCTAACCTTGTTCATATCCAATCACTTTTTAGTTGCTATAAGGCTTCAATTTTATGGGTAAAACACTTGTCCCATAAACATGATTGAACTTGGTTTTTATGCGGGTGTTAGACTTGGATTTTCGGACAAATTGATCCTGACTCGACTAGCCCCATTTTAATGGGTATAAGCCTTATATTTCTAACCTTGGTCATATCCAAATACTTTTTAGTTTTTATTAGACTTCAATTTAAAGGGTAATACACTTTTCCCCCAAGCATGATTGAATTTGGTCTTTGGGTGGGTGTTAGCCTTGTGTTTTCGAAAAATTGATCCGGACTCGACTAGCCCCATTTTAATGGGTCGAAGCCTTAGATTTCTAACCTTATTCATATCCAATTACTTTTTAGTTGCTATTACGCTTCAATTTTATGGGTAAAACACTTGTCCCACAAACATGATTGAACTTGGTTTTTGGATAGGTGTTAGCCTTTGATTTTCGGACAAATTGATCCTGACTCGACTAGCCCCCTTTTAATGGGTATAAGCCTTATATTTCTAACCTTGTTCATATCCATGTACTTTTTAGGTGCTATTCAGCTTCAATTTTATGGGTCACACACTTTTCCTCAAGCATGATTGAACTTGGTTTTGGGTGGGTATTAGCCTTGGATTTTCGGACAAATTGATCTCGACTCGACTAGCTATATGGTAATGGGTATAAGCCTTATATTTCTAACATTTTTCATATCCGAGCACTTTTTAGCTGGTATAACGCTTCAATTTTATTGGTAACACATTTTTTCCCCAAGAATGATTGAACTTGGTTTTTGGGCGGGTGTTAGCCTTGGATTTTCGGACAAATTGATGCTGACTCGACTAGCCCAATTTTAAAGGGTATAAGCCTTATATTTCTAACCTTGCTCATATCCAATCCCTTTTTAGCTGCTATTAGTCTTCAATTTTATGGGTAACACACATTTCCCCAAGCATGATTGAACTTGGTTTTAAGGTGGGTGTTTGCCTTGGATTTTCGGACAAATTGATCCTGACTCGACTAGCTATATGGTAATGGGTATAAGCCTTATATTTCTAACCTTGTTCATGTCCGAGCACTTTTTAGCTGGTATTACGCTTCAATTTTATGGGTAACACACTTTTCCCCCAAGCATGATTGAACTTGGTTTTTGGGTGGGTGTTAGCCTTGGATTTTCGGACAAATTGATCCTGACTCGACTAGCCCCATTTTAATGGGTATAAGCCTTATATTTCTAACCTTGCTCATATCCAAGCACTTTTTAGCTGGTATTACGCTTCAATTTTATAAGTCATACACTTGTCCCACAAACATGATTGAACTTGGTTTCAAGTTGGATTTTCGGACAAATTGATCCTGACTCGACTTGCCCCATTTTAATGGGTCGAAGCCTTATATTTCTAACCTTGTTCATATCCGAGCACTTTTGAGCTGGTATTACGCTTCAATTTTATAGGTAAAACACTTGTCCCACAAACATGATTGAACTTGGTTTTTTAATTGGTGTTAGCCTTTGATTTTCGGACATATTGATCCTGACTCGACTAGCCCCATTTTAATGGGTATAAGCCTTATATTTCTAACCTTGTTCATTTCCAATCCCTTTATAGGTGCTATTACGCTTCAATTTTATGCGTAACACACATTTCCCCAAGCATGATTGAACTTGGTTTTTGGGCGGGTGTTAGCCTTGGATTTTCGGACAAATTGACCTTCACTCGACTAGCCCCATTTTAATGGGTCGAAGCCTTAGATTTCTAACCTTATTCATATCCAATTACTTTTTAGTTGCTATTACGCTTCAATTTTATGCGTAACACACATTTCCCCAAGCATAATTGAACTTGGTTTTTGGGCGGGTGTTAGCCTTGGATTTTTGGACAAATTGACCTTCACTCGACTAGCCCCTTTTTAATGGGTCGAAGCCTTAGATTTCTAACCTTATTCATATCCAATTACTTTTTAGTTGCTATTACGCTTCAATTTTATGGGTAAAACACTTGTCCCACAAACATGATTGAACTTGGTTTTTGGATAGGTGTTAGCCTTTGATTTTCGGACAAATTGATCCTGACTCGACTAGCCCCCTTTTAATGGGTCGAAGCCTTTTATTTCTAACCTTGTTCATATCAAATCCATTTTTAGTTGCTATTAGGCTTCAATTTTATGGGTAACACACTTTTCCCCAAGAATGATTGAACTTGGTTTTTGGGTGGGTGTCAGCCTTGGATTTTCGGACAAATTGATCCTGACTCGACTAGCCCCATTTTAATGGGTATAAGCCTTACATTTCTAATCTTTATCATATCCGAGCACTTTTGAGCTGGTATTACGCTTCAATTTTATGGGTAAAAGCCTTATATTCCTAACCTTGTTCATATCCAATCCCTTTTAGTTGCTATTAGGTTTCAATTTTATGGGTAACACAATTTTCCCCAAGCATGATTGAACTTGGTTTTGGGTGGGTATTAGACTTGGATTTTCGGACAAATTGATCCTGACTTGACTAGCCCCATTTTAATGGGTAAAAGCCTTATATTCCTAACCTTGTTCATATCCAATCACTTTTTAGTTGCTATAAGGCTTCAATTTTATGGGTAAAACACTTGTCCCATAAACATGATTGAACTTGGTTTTTATGCGGGTGTTAGCCTTGGATTTTCGGAGAAATTGATCCTGACTCGACTAGCTATATGGTAATGGATATAAGCCTTATATTTCTAACCTTGCTCATATCCAAGCACTTTTTAGCTGGTATTACGCCTCAATTTTATGGGAACACACTTTTCCCCCAAGCGTGATTGAACTTGGTTTTTGGGTGGGTGTTAGCCTTGGATTTTCGGATAAATTGATCCGGACTCAACTAAGCCCATTTTAATGGGTATAAGCCTTATATTTCTAACCTTGCTCATATCCAAGCACTTTTTAGCTGGTATTACGCTTCTGTTTTATGGGTAACACACTTTTCCCCCAAGCATGATTGAACTTTGTTTTTGGGTGGGTGTTAGCCTAGGATTTTCGGACAAATTGATCCCGACTCGACTAGCCCCATTTTAATGGGTATTAGCCTTTTATTTGTAACCTTGTTCATATCCAAATACTTTTTAGTTTTATTAGACTTCAATTTAATGGTAACACACTTTTCCCCCAAGCATGAATGAACTTGGTTTTTGGGTGGGTGTAAGCCTTGAGTTTTCGGACAAATTGATCCGGAATCGACTAGCGCCATTTTAATGGGTATTAGCCTTATATTTCTACCCTTGTTCATATCCAAGCCCTTTTTAGTTGGTATTACGCTTCAATTTTATGGGTAACACATTTTTCCCCCAAACATGATTGAACTTGGTTTTTGAGTGGGTGTTAGCCTTGGATTTTCGGATAAATTGATCCTGACTAGACTAGCCCCATTTTAATGGGTATAAGCCTTATATTTCTAACATTTTTCATATCCAACCCCTTTTTAGTTGGTATTAGGCTTCAATTTTATAGGTAATACACTTTTCCCCCCAAACATGATTGAACTTGGTTTTTGGGTGGGTGTTAACCTTCGATTTTAGGACAAATTGATCCTGACTCGACTAGCCCCATTTAAATGGATAAAAGCCTTATATTTCTAACCTTGTTCATATCCAAGCACTTTTTGGTTTCAATTTTATGACTAAAACACTTGTCCCACAAACATGATTGAACTTGATTTTTGGATGGATGTTAGGCTTTGATTTTCGGACAAATTGATCCTCACTCGACTAGCTATATGGTAATGGGTATAAGCCTTATATTTCTAACGATGTTCATATCCGAGCACTTTTTAGATGGTATAACGCTTCAATTTTATTGGTAACACATTTTTCCCCAAGAATGATTGAACTTGGTTTTGGGTGGGTGTTAGCCTTGGATTTTCTGGACAAATTGATCCCGACTCGACTAGCGCCATTTTAATGGGTGTAAGCCTTATATATCTAACCTTGTTCATATACAATCCCTTTTTAGCTGCTATTAGTCTTCAATTTTATTTGTAACACACATTTCCCACGCATGATTGAACTTGGTTTTTTGGGTGGGTGTTAGCCTTGGATTTTCTGGACAAATTGATCCTCGACTCGACTAGCCCCATTTTAATGGGTATAAGCCTTATATTTCAAACCATGTTCATATCCATGTACTTTTCAGGTGTTATTCAGCTTCAATTTTATGCGTAACACACATTTCCCCAAGCATGATTGAACTTGGTTTTTGGGCGGGTGTTAGCCTTGGATTTTCGGACAAATTGACCTTCACTCGACTAGCCCCATTTTAATGGGTCGAAGCCTTAGATTTCTAACCTTATTCATATCCAATTACTTTTTAGTTGCTATTAGGCTTCAATTTTATGGGTAAAACAATTTCCCCCCAAGCATTAGTGAACTAGGTTTTTGGGTGGGTGTTAGCCTTGGATTTTCGGACAAATTGATCCGGACTCGACTAGCCCCATTTTAATGGGTATTAGCCTTAGATTTCTAACCTTGTTCATATCCAATCACTTTTTAGTTGCTATTACGCTTCAATTTTATGGGTAAAACACTTGTCCCACAAACATGATTGAACTTGGTTTTTGGATAGGTGTTAGCCTTTGATTTTCGGACAAATTGATCCTGACTCGACTAGCCCCCTTTTAATGGGTATAAGCCTTATATTTCTAACCTTGTTCATATCAAATCCATTTTTAGTTGCTATTAGGCTTCAATTTTATGGGTAACACACTTTTCCCCAAGCATGATTGAACTTGGTTTTTGGGTGGGTGTCAGCCTTGGATTTTCGGACAAATTGATCCTGACTCGACTAGCCCCATTTTAATGGGTATAAGCCTTATATTTCTAATCTTGATCATATCAAAATAGTTTTTAGGTGGTATGACGCTTCAATTTTATGGGCAACACACTTTTCCCCCGAGCATGATTGAACTTAGTTTTTGGGTGGGTCTTAGCCTTGCATTTTCGGACAAATTGATCCTGAATCGACTAGCCCCATTTTAATGGGTATTAACCTTAGATTTCTAACCTTG
This sequence comes from Salix exigua, assembly GCA_032356905.1. NCBI lineage: Eukaryota > Viridiplantae > Streptophyta > Magnoliopsida > Malpighiales > Salicaceae > Salix > Salix exigua. The sequence goes on along the minus strand of CM063602.1, from coordinate 9,424,709 downwards.
TTCATATCCAATCACTTTTTAGGAGCTATTAGTCTTCAATTTTATGGGTAAAACACTTTTCTCCAAGCATGACTGAACTTGGTTTTTGGGTGGGTATTAGCCTTGCATTTTTGGACAAATTGATCCTAAATCGACTAGCCCCATTTTAATGGGTATAAAAATTATATTTCTAACTTTGTTCATATCCAATATATTTATAGGTGCTATTACGCATCAATTTTATGTGTAATGATCTTTTCCCCAAGCATGATTGAACTTGGTTTTTATGCGGTGTTAGCCTTGGATTTTCGGAGAAATTGATCCCGACTCGACTAGCCCCATTTTAATGGGTATTAGCCTTATATTTCTAACCTTGCTCATATCCAACCACTTTTTAGCTGGTATGACGCTTCAATTTTATGGGCAACACACTTTTCCCCAAAGATGATTGAACTTGGTTTCTGGATGGGTGTTAGCCTTTGATTTTCGGACAAATTGATCCTGAATCGACTAGCCCCATTTCAATGGGTATTAGCCTTAGATTTCTAACCTTGTTCATATCCAATCACTTTTTAGGTGCTATTAGTCTTCAATTTTATGGGTAAAACACTTGTTCCACAAACATGATTGAACTTGGTTTTTGGATGGGTGTTAGCCTTTGATTTTCGGACAAATTGATCATGACTCGACTATTCCCATTTTAATGGGTACAAGCCTTATATTTCTAACCTTGTTCATATCAAAATACGTTTTAGTTTTTATTAGACTTCAATTTAAAGGGTAATACAATTTTCCCCAAAGCATGATTGAAATTGGTTTTTGGGTGGGTGTTAGTCTTGGGTTTTCGGACAAATTGATCCGGACTTGACTAGCCCTATTTTAATGGGTATTAGCCTTAGATTTCTAAACTTGTTCATATCCAATCCCTTTTTAGTTGCTATTAGGCTTCAATTTTATGGGTAACACACTTTTCCCCAAGCATGATTGAACTTGGTTTTAAGGTGGGTGTTAGCCTTTGATTTTCGGACAAATTGATCCTGACTCGACTAGCTATATGGTAATGGGTATAAGCCTTATATTTCTAACCTTTCTCATATCCATGCACTTTTTAGCTGGTATTACGTTTCAATTTTATGGGTAATACACTTTTCCCCCAAGCATGATTGGACTTGGTTTTTGGGTGGGTGTTAGCCTTGGATTTTCAGACAAATTGATCCTGACTCGACTAGCTATATGGTAATGGGTATAAGCCTTATATTTCTAACCTTGTTCATATCCCAGCACTTTTTAACTGGTATTACGCTTCAATTTTATGGGTAACACACTTGATTGAATAATGCCTCCTCAGCTATAGGTTCAGTTGAACTCTTCAGCTCTAATGTCTGGGTGCAATTCAACAAATCAGAGCCATTAGGCAGGAGCCAACCTTCTTCATTGGCTGAGGCCCAAATCTTTGTTTCTTTGTTCTGAGATGAATTTGCTTCACCTAATAAGGCTTGCAAAGTATGTTGAATAGCGATTTGCTGAGTTGCTATCTCCTTCATCATGACCTTAAGTTGTGCTATGTCATCCACTTGAGCCTGTAAGTTAACTTCTATCCCATTGATGCTCTGATTTGCAGCTTCCAGAGAATTATCCATCCTTCTTAAGTCTTGGGATCTAGTTTTTGGCACCATTAAACTGAGTCCAAAGACGAGGGTTCTGATACCAATTTGCTTTGTGTTAGAAATTCTTGAAGAAACAAGGGAGGAACGGGGTTGAGAAACAGAGAGTGAGAGAGAAAAGAATGCACACACAATGAATGCTAAGAAAGAAGGAGACAAGGGAGAGATAATTTGTATTCTATTATATATCTTGAGTACCTTATGGAGGTCTTGATAGGGAATTTAAATACAAACCATGCACGTGCCTCTTGGCATCGCCTACATGGTTAACTACTAGAATAAAATAGAAGCTCTTCGATTCATGACAACAACCCACTTACTGGGTATTTTTCTTGTTCTTCCACCTCTTTTTGGTTGAACTAGAGCCATAGTCAACACCCAGAGGCTGTTTTGAAACAGGGTGCTCAAATGCAATTAGAAAAGGAATTGGTTTAGGAGCTGGGTCTGGATCTAGGTTAGGTCTCTTTAAGTCATGGCGGGGTCGATGCATTCCTGAAGCTGCAGGTGGAATTGCACTCGCTTGTACAACATCCCTAGCAACAATAGTGCTTACCTCTTGCTCTTGATCAATTGTGGTTTCAGAACAATGTCCAATTTTTTCTCCCACAGGTACTATGTTGGGTTTGAAATGGTTTAAGTCCTTGACCCTATCCAGTGCAGCATGGAGTTTGCTTTTAGACTGAATTATTTTATAAAGAGTTATCGTTGACCAAGAATTACCTGTTTCAGAGCTTAAATTAGTCCATCACTCTCATCACCCATATATATATATATAAACATATACATGAAGCAAATTCTCAATTCACAGTATAGGTAAGGGTACCTAAAATAGACAGGATCACAGTTCGTGCTGCCAATTGCTCAGCCTCTTTCTTATTCCTGCCAGCATCACCAGTATAACTTACACCATCGAAAACCAAAGTAGATGTGAAAACAGGCAGCGACCCAGGCAACTGAACAGAGTTGAAAATAGATATGCTTTTCGCGATTCACCTTCACTACATATTCATACAGAATGGATTTGCAACACACACTTTCCTGTAAATCTAACCACACAAGAAAATAACAGAAGCAAAATCAACATTCTTGTCACTACACGGTGCTCTAACATTTTTTTATAAGCGTTTTTGAAACACAAAAACAAATTGGCTTTAAATTAAATATTGAAATATAGTGATCAACAATATTACATCAAAGGCCATCAGTTAGCTTGTGCTGGTAAGCTCTATAACATTGTTGGAACAAAAATCATAGGATTCAAGAATGACAACTAGTAAAATTTATAATCAATAATAGTAGAGTGACCTTTTACTGGACACAGTGAAACAACTTTAACATGAACAATCAATATTTTCTCCTTAATCAAATGTCTGCATATATACAATCAATCCTTTTTCCTTGATCAAGCAATTATTCAACATAGTGAAACAAATTTTTGGTTTGGTTTGGTTTGGTTTGGTTTGGTTTGGGTGTTTTTGTTTGTTTGTTTTGTTTGGGTTTAGGTTTTATGGTTTGTTTTGGTTTTTGGTTTGGGTTTGGTTTGGTTTTGGTTTTCGTTTGTTTGTTTGGTTTGGTTTGGTTTGGGTTTGGTTTTTGTTTGTTTGTTTTTGGTTTGGGTTTTTTTTGTTTGGTTTGGTTTGGTTTTTTGTTTGTTTTTTGGTTTCGTTTGGTTTGGGTTTGGTTTTGTTTTTGGGTTTTTTGTTTTAGGTTTGGTTTGTTTGGTGTGGTTTGGTTTGTTTTTTTTTTTTTGGTTTGCTTGGTGTGGTTTGGTTTGCTTGGTTTGGTTTGGTTTGGTTTGTGTTTTTTGGTTTGGGTTTGGTTTGGTTTGGGTTTTTGGTTTGGTTTGGTTTTCTTTCGTTTTTTTTTTGTTTGGTTTGGTTTGTTTGTTTGTTTGGTTTGTTTTTTGTTTAGTTTGTTTGGTTTTTTTGGTTTGTTTGTTTGGTTTGGTTTGCTTGTTGGTTGGTTTGTTTTTGTCGGTGTGGTTTGGTTTTTGGTTTGGTGTGGTTTGGTTTGGGTTTGGGTTTTGTTTGTTTGGTTAGGGTTTAGGGTTTTAGGGTTTAGGGTTTACGGTTTCGGGTTTAGGGTTTAGGTTTCGGGTTTGGGGTTTAGGTTTTAGGTTTTAGGGTTTGGGGTTTAGGTTTAGGGTTTAGGGTTTGGGGTTTAGAGTTTAGGGTTTCGAGTTTAGGGTTTCGGGTTTAGGATTTAGGGTTTAAGGTTTTTTTTTAACCAGGGAAAAAAGCCTGGACAAAATTTATTATTAAAAATTAGAAAACCTTAAAAAATTTGAGGGGGGCCAAACCAAACCTCCATAGCACACTAAGAGATGGACACACCCCATCTTCATACAAAGAGCTGTAGAAAATAAAAATTAAATTGGAGGGGGGCCAAACTAAACCTCTAAAGCATAAAAAAGATGGACAAACCCCATCTTCGTACACAAAAATGCTAGAAATAAACAATAATTTGGAGGGGGCCAAACCAAACCTCTAAACAAATACAATGGCTTCAGATGATCGCTAGCTGCCACAACTTCTAAAAAACCAAAGTAACGTGAATCTATAGGAATCAATGGAGAAATAAAAAAGTACCAGACACAATTACTAGATAAAAGCATGACGGAAATAAGGAAGATTTAATTAAAACCCTCAAGGGAAGATCCAATATGCAAATATCGGCCTTAGACCCTAAAGCAACAAGATGTTCTGCTACTTGATTACCTTCCGTATAAATTAGTCCATCACTCTCATCACCCATATATATAATAAACATATACATGAAGCAAATTCTCAATTCACAATATAGGTAAGGGTACCTAAAATAGACAAGATCACAGTTCGTGCTGTCAATAGCTCAACCTCTTTCTTATTCCTACCAGCATCACTAGTATAGCTTACACCATCGAAAACCAAAGTAGATGTGAAAATAGGCAGCGGACCAGGCAACTGAGCAGAGTTGAAAATAGACAGGCTTTTCGCGATTCACCTTCACTACATATTCATACAGAATGGATTTGCAACACAACGTTTCCTGTAAATATAACCACACAAGAAAATAACAGAAGCAAAATCAACATTCTTGTCACTACACGGTGCTCTAACATTTTTTATAAGCGTTTTTGAAACACAAAAACAAAATGGCTCTAAATTAAATATTGAAATATAGTGATCAACAATATTACATCAAAGGCAGCATTCCTTGAACTTTGTAAACAAGTTTCCCAAGGACTAATTCACCACCAAGTAAACAGGGGAGGGATTTATACATTGACATGAGCATTAAAGACACCCAATGATAATTTATTTGAACAAAAAAAAACTATTGTTTCTTTTTAAAACAGAGGGATGCCACATAGCTTGTCACAAAAAGAACTTAACCTTTGGAAGAATGTTATTAACCTAAAATGAAAATAAAAATAAAAACTAAAATCTGCATAGATTACTAAAGACCAACAACAAAAGGAAGAAGAAAGGAAAAAGCTAATAGCATTTGACAAGGTAAGATTTACAATTTGTTGACAGACCGCATCTAGAAGTGGACATTCTTCATCCTTTACTCCTTTTAGGATACTCTCAATTGCGAGGTTGGCAACATCTTGTTCAGCTGCTTTTCGATGTAAGAAAGTTTTTCGGGAGGTATATTGTGCTCCATCTACAAACACAGTCGATCTAAACCTTGCCAAATAAAAATTCTAAAACCATATGTATTATCAAATATCATCAAACTTGAAGTTATTACATACAAAAATAGCAAGCACCAAACGAAATGTGAAATATTAAAGGTGGGTGGCCATCAAAACACATTTAAAATTCATGAATACAGAATAATTAATGTCATTTGCATATGATATTAAGGTGGTTCCCTGAGTAACACGCACAAGGCCATCAGTTAGCTTGTACTGGTAAGCTCCATAACATTGTTGGAACAAAAATCATAGGATTCAAGAATGATAACTAGTAAAATTTATAATCAATAATAGTAGAGTGACCTTTTACTGGACACAGTGAAACAGATTTAACATGAACAATCAATATTTTCTCCTTAATCAAATGTCTGCATATATACAATCAATCTTTTTTCCTTGATCAAGCAATTATTCAACACAGTGAAACAAATTTTTGGTTTGGTTTGGTTTGGTTTGGGTTTGTTTGTTTGTTTGTTTTGTTTGGGTTTGGGTTTTGGTTTGGTTTAGGTTTTTTGGTTTGTTTTGGTTTTTGGTTTGGTTTGTTTTTTTTTGTTTTTTTTGGTTTGGTTTGGGTTTGGATTTTGTTTGTTTGGGTTTTGTTTGGTTTGGGTCATTTTTTTTTGTTTGATTTGTTTGTTTGTTTGGTTTGTTTTTTTGGTTTGGTTTGGGTTTTGTTTGTTTGTTTTTGGTTTGGTTTGGTTTTTTGTTTGTTTTTTGGTTTCCTTTGGTTTGGGTTTGGTTTTGTTTTTGGGCTTTTTGTTTTAGGTTTGGTTTGTTTGGGTTTTTTTTGTTTGTTTGGTTTGGGTTTGGTTTGGTTTGGGTTTGGTTTGGGTTTTTGGTTTGGTTTGGTTTTCTTTCGTTTTTTTTTGTTTTTTTTGTTTCGTTTGGTTTTGTTTGGTTCGTTTGGTTTGTTTTTTGTTTAGTTTGTTTGGTTTTTTTGGTTTGTTTGTTTGGTTTGGTTTGGTTGTTTGTTTGTTTATTTTGGTCGGTGTGGTTTGGTTTGGTTTGTTTGGTTTGGTTTGTTTGGTTTGGTTTTTGGTTTGGTTGTGGTTTTGTTTGTTTGGTTAGGGTTTAGGGTTTTAGGGTTTAGGGTTTAGGATTTCGAGTTTATGGTTTCGGTTTATGGTTTGGGGTTTGGGGTTTGGGATTTGGGGTTTAGTGTTTCGGTTTCGGGTTTCGGGTTTCGGGTTTAGGGTTTTGGGTTTGGTGTTTGGGGTTTTTTTTTTTCTTAGACCAACATTTTCTATTGAATTCAGCCAGCAGAGTAATAGCACTCCACATTCTACAACAGGAAAATTGTCATAAAACAAAGTCTACACTTGCTGTTGGATCTGGTAGAAATGGTTAAGATATCATTCTACTACTTGAAAGACATCGGACAATGGTTACCAACCAACAATGATGATTACTCGAACTCCAGGTTGGTGTTGCCACCGCCAACCACTTCCTTCTTCCACTTCAACCATGCATCAAATTCCATTAACACCGATGTCTGGGTAGTGATAAAACATTGCTCCACCAAGTGTTTTCTTGAATGCCATTTGTGTTATAATTGATGAGTCTGAAGACTAGAAAACATCATAATTGTTTGTACACGAATCAGGCGAGTAAACATTATTGACAAATAGCAACAAAAACTTGCTCCCTTCATCCCACCACAGGGACCGCTCCTCCATTAACTCCAGGTTGGTGCACAAATTCATCGAAGTTATATAACAAGATTTCGACTTGAGCTTAAATTCTCCATGTCCAATCTTATGGCCTTGACAGAATGACAATGGATTCCCACTCCAAACTACATATTACATCCGAGGGTTTTGACAATCAATGTCAAAGCCGTTGATGGCACTGAGGTTCACCAATAGCTCAGTGGGTTCCTCACCTTGTCCAATGACAGACAAGGATCCCATCTTCAGAGCGGATCATAGCGAGTAAGATCCGTGATGATGAAATGTTACTATTCAAAGACTTGGTGTAGCGATCATATTGAACTTCCCAAACCTCACTTTCGGATAATGGATGGGTCATAGTGTCACTAGAGCCAATTGAAGAAAGAATAATCGGTTCTTGTTGCC
>CM063602.1:9409172-9411672 GCA_032356905.1 Salix exigua | reverse complement strand
AAACCCTAAACTCCTAAACCCTAAACCCTAAACCCTAAACTCCTAAACCCTAAACCCTAAACTCCTAAACCCTAAACCCTAAACTCCTAAACCCTAAACCCTAAACCCTAAACCCTAAACCCTAAACTCCTAAACCCTAAACCCTAAACCCTAAACCCTAAACCCTAAACCCTAAACTCCTAAACCCTAAACCCTAAACCCTAAACCCTAAACCCTAAACTCCTAAACCCTAAACCCTAAACCCTAAACCCTAAACCCTAAACCCTAAACTCCTAAACCCTAAACTCCTAAACCCTAAACCCTAAACTCCTAAACCCTAAACCCTAAACCCTAAACCCTAAACCCTAAACCCTAAACTCCTAAACCCTAAACTCCTAAACCCTAAACCCTAAACCCTAAACCCTAAACCCTAAACCCTAAACCCTAAACTCCTAAACCCTAAACTCCTAAACTCCTAAACCCTAAACCCTAAACTCCTAAACCCTAAACCCTAAACCCTAAACCCTAAACCCTAAACCCTAAACCCTAAACCCTAAACCCTAAACCCTAAACTCCTAAACCCTAAACCCTAAACTCCTAAACCCTAAACCCTAAACCCTAAACCCTAAACCCTAAACCCTAAACCCTAAACCCTAAACTCCTAAACCCTAAACCCTAAACCCTAAACCCTAAACCCTAAACCCTAAACTCCTAAACCCTAAACTCCTAAACCCTAAACCCTAAACCCTAAACCCTAAACCCTAAACTCCTAAACCCTAAACCCTAAACCCTAAACCCTAAACTCCTAAACCCTAAACCCTAAACCCTAAACCCTAAACCCTAAACCCTAAACCCTAAACCCTAAACCCTAAACCCTAAACCCTAAACCCTAAACCCTAAACCCTAAACCCTAAACTCCTAAACCCTAAACCCTAAACCCTAAACCCTAAACTCCTAAACCCTAAACTCCTAAACCCTAAACTCCTAAACTCCTAAACCCTAAACCCTAAACCCTAAACCCTAAACCCTAAACCCTAAACCCTAAACTCCTAAACCCTAAACCCTAAACCCTAAACCCTAAACCCTAAACCCTAAACCCTAAACCCTAAACCCTAAACTCCTAAACCCTAAACTCCTAAACCCTAAACCCTAAACCCTAAACCCTAAACCCTAAACCCTAAACCCTAAACCCTAAACTCCTAAACCCTAAACCCTAAACTCCTAAACCCTAAACTCCTAAACCCTAAACCCTAAACCCTAAACCCTAAACCCTAAACCCTAAACTCCTAAACCCTAAACCCTAAACCCTAAACCCTAAACCCTAAACCCTAAACCCTAAACCCTAAACCCTAAACCCTAAACCCTAAACCCTAAACCCTAAACCCTAAACCCTAAACCCTAAACCCTAAACCCTAAACCCTAAAACCTAAACCCTAAACCCTAAACCCTAAACCCTAAACCCTAAACCCTAAACCCTAAACCCTAAACCCTAAACCCTAAACTCCTAAACCCTAAACCCTAAACCCTAAACCCTAAACCCTAAACCCTAAACCCTAAACTCCTAAGCCTTAAACCTTAAACCTTAAACCTTAAACCTTAAACCTTAAACCTAAAACCTTAAACCTTAAACCTTAACCCTTAAACCTAAAACCTTAAACCTTAACCCTAAACCCTAAACCCTAAACCCTAAAACCCTAAACCCTAAACCCTAAACCCTAAACCCTAAACCCTAAACCCTAAACCCTAAACCCTAAACCCTAAACCCTAAACCCTAAACCCTAAACCCTAAACCCCTAAACCCTAAACCCTAAACCCTAAACCCTAAACCCTAAACCCTAAACCCTAAACCCTAAACCCTAAACCCTAAACTCCTAAACCCTAAACCCTAAACCCTAAACCCTAAACCCTAAACTCCTAAACCCTAAACCCTAAACCCTAAACTCCTAAACTCCTAAACCCTAAACCCTAAACTCCTAAACCCTAAACCCTAAACCCTAAACCCTAAACCCTAAACCCTAAACTCCTAAACCCTAAACCCTAAACCCTAAACCCTAAACCCTAAACTCCTAAACCCTAAACCCTAAACCCTAAACCCTAAACCCTAAACCCTAAACCCTAAACCCTAAACCCTAAACCCTAAACTCCTAAACTCCTAAACCCTAAACCCTAAACCCTAAACCCTAAACCCTAAACCCTAAACCCTAAACCCTAAACCCTAAACCCTAAACCCTAAACTCCTAAACCCTAAACCCTAAACCCTAAACTCCTAAACCCTAAACCCTAAACCCTAAACTCCTAAACCCTAAACCCTAAACCCTAAACCCTAAACCCTAAACCCTAAACTCCTAAACCCTAAACCCTAAACCCTAAACCCTAAACCCTAAACCCTAAACCCTAAACCCTAAACCCTAAACCCTAAACCCTAAACCCTAAACCCTAAACCCTAAACCCTAATCCCCAAAACCATAAACCATAAACCGATAACCATAACCCCTAAACCATAACCCCTAACCCCGCAACC
>CM063602.1:9301672-9401672 GCA_032356905.1 Salix exigua | reverse complement strand
GAATTTTTATTTGGCAAGGTTTAGATCGATCGTGTTTGTAGATGGAGCACGATGATACCTCCGAAAAACTTTCTTACATCGAAAGCAAGTCGAACAAGATGTTGCCAACCTCGCAATTGAGAGTATCCTAAAAGGATTAAAGGATGAAGAATGTCCACATCTAGATGCGGTCTGTCAACAAATTGTAAATCTTACCTTGTCAAATGCTATTAGTTTTTTCCTTTCTTCTTCCTTTTGTTGTTGGTCTTTAGTAATCTGTGCAGATTTTAGTTTTTATTTTTATTTTCATTTTAGGTTAATAACATTCTTCCAAAGGTTAAGTTCTTTGTGTGACAAGCTATGTGGCATCCCTCTGTTTTAAAAAGAAACAATAGTTTTTTTTTGTTCAAATAAATTATCATTGGGTGTCTTTAATGCTCATGTCAATGTATAAATCCCTCCCTGTTTACTTGGTGGTGAATTAGTCCTTGGGAAACTTGTTTACAAAGTTCAAGGAATGCTGCCTTTGATGTAATTTTGTTTTTGTGTTTCAAAAACGCTTATAAAAAAATGTTAGAGCACCGTGTAGTGACAAGAATGTTGATTTTGCTTATGTTATTTTCTTGTGTGGTTATATTTACAGGAAACGGTGTGTTGCAAATCCATTCTGTATGAATATGTAGTGAAGGTGAATCGCGAAAAGCCTGTCTATTTTCAACTCTGCTCAGTTGCCTGGTCCGTTGCCTATTTTCACATCTACTTTGGTTTTCGATGGTGTAAGTTATACTGGTGATGCTGGCAGGAATAAGAAAGAAGTTGAGCTATTGACAGCATGAACTGTGATCTTGTCTATTTTAGGTACCCTTACCTATATTGTGAATTGAGAATTTGCTTCATGGATATGTTTATATATATATATATAGGTGATGAGAGTGATGGACTAATTTATACGGAAGGTAATCAAGTAGCAGAACATCTTGCTGCTTTAGGGTCTAAGGCCGATATTTGCATATTGGATCTTCCCTTGAGGGTTTTAATTAAATCTTCCTTATTTTCGTCATGCTTTTATCTAGTAATTATGTCTGGTACTTTTTTATTTCTCCATTGATTCCTATAGATTCAGGTTACTTTGGTTTTTTGGAAGTTGTGGCAGCTAGCGATCATCTGAAGCCATTGTATTTGTTTAGAGGTTTGGTTTGGCCCCCTCCAAATTATTGTTTGTTTCTAGCGTTTTTGTGTACGAAGATGGGCTTTGTCCATCTTTTTTATGCTTTAGAGGTTTGGTTTGGCCCCCCTCCAATTTATTTTTTATTTTCTACAACTCTTTGTATGAAGATGGGGTGTGTCCATCTCTTAGTGTGCTATGGAGGTTTGGTTTGGCCCCCCTCAAATTTTGTAAGGTTTTCTAATTTTTAATAATAAATTTTGTCCAGGCTTTCTTCCCTGGTTAAAAAAAACCCTAAACCCGAAACCCTAAACTCGAAACCCTAAACTCGAAACCCCAAACCATAAACCTAAACCCCAAACCCTAAACCCCAAACCCTAAAACCTAAAACCTAAACCCCAAACCCCAAACCCCAAACCCGAAACCTAAACCCTAAACCCGAAACCGTAAACCCTAGACCCTAAAACCCTAAACCCTAACCAAACAAACAAAACCCAAACCAAATCCAAACCCAAACCAAACCACACCAAACCAAAAACCAAACCAAATCAAACCACACCGACAAAAACAAACCAACAAACCAACAAACCAAACCAAACAAACAAACCAAAAAAACCAAACAAACTAAACAAAAAACAAACCAAACAAACCAAACAAACAAACAAACCAAACCAAACAAAAAAAACAAAAAAAAAACGAAAGAAAACCAAACCAAACCAAAAACCGAAACCAAACCAAACCCAAACCAAAAAACACAATCCAAACCAAACCACACCAAGCAAACCAAAAAAAAACCAAAAAAAACAAACAAACCAAACCACAACAAACAAACCCAACCCTAAACCCTAAACCCGAAACCCTAAACCCTAACCCTAAACCCTAAACCCTAAACCCTAAACCAAAACCCTAAACCCGAAACCCGAAACCCTAAACCCGAAACCCTAAACCCCAAAAACCCTAAACCCTAAAACCCTAAACCCCTAAACCTTAAACCCCAAACCCTAAACCCTAAAACCCGAAACCCCAAACCCTAAACCCTAAAACCCGAAACCCCAAACCCGAAACCCCAAACCCTAAACCTAAACCCTAAACCCGAAACCGTAAACCCTAAACCCTAAAACCCTAAACCCTAACCAAACAAACAAAACCCAAACCAAACCCAAACCCAAACCAAACCACACCAAACCAAAAACCAAACCAAACCAAACCACACCGACCAAAATAAACAAACAAACAACCAAACCAAACCAAACAAACAAACCAAAAAAACCAAACAAACTAAACAAAAAAAAAACCAAACAAACCAAACGAACCAAACCAAACCAAACCAAACAAAAAAAACAAAAAAAAACAAAAGAAAACCAAACCAAACCAAAAACCCAAACCAAACCAAACCCAAACCAAACCAAACCAAGCAAACCAAAAAAAAACCAAAAAAAACCAAACAAACCAAACCTAAAACAAAAAACCCAAAAACAAAATCAAATCCAAACCAAACGAAACCAAAAAACAAACAAAAAAACCAAACCAAACCAAACCAAACAAAAAAAACAAAAAAAACCCAAACAAACCAAACCTAAAACAAAAAACCCAAAAACAAAACCAAATCCAAACCAAACGAAACCAAAAAACAAACAAAAAACCAAACCAACCCAAACAAAAAACAAACAAACAAAAACCAAACCCAAACCAAACCAAACCAAAAAAACAAACCAAACAAACAAACAAACCAAACCAAAAAAAAATAAAAGACCCAAACCAAACCAAACAAACAAAACCCAAACAAACCAAAACCAAAACCAAAACCAAACCAAAACCAAACCAAACAAACCAAACCAAACCAAAAAACCTAAACCAAACCAAAACCCAAACCCAAACAAAACAAACAAACAAACAAACCCAAACCAAACCAAAGCAAACCAAAAATCTGTTTCACTGTGTTGAATAATTGCTTGATCAAGGAAAAAAGATTGATTGTATATATGCAGACATTTGATTAAGGAGAAAATATTGATTGTTCATGTTAAATTTGTTTCACTGTGTCCAGTAAAAGGTCACTCTACTATTATTGATTATAAATTTTACTAGTTATCATTCTTGAATCCTATGATTTTTGTTCCAACAATGTTATGGAGCTTACCAGCACAAGCTAACTGATGGCCTTGTGCGTCTTACTCAGGGAACCACCTTAATATCATATGCAAATGACATTAATTATTCTGTATTCATGAATTTTAAATGTGTTTTGATGGCCACCCACCTTTAATATTCCACATTTCGTTTGGTGCTTGCTATTTTTGTATGTAATAACTTCAAGTTTGATGATATTTGATAATACATATGGTTTTAGAATTTTTATTTGGCAAGGTTTAGATCGACTGTGTTTGTAGATGGAGCACAGTATACCTCCCGAAAAACTTTCTTACATCGAAAAGCAACTGAACAAGATGTTGCCAACCTCGCAATTGAGAGTATCCTAAAAGGAGTAAAGGATGAAGAATGTCCACTTCTAGATGCGGTCTGTCAACAAATTGTAAATCTTACCTTGTCAAATGCTATTAGTTTTTTCCTTTCTTCTTCCTTTTGTTGTTGGTCTTTAGTAATCTGTGCAGATTTTAGTTTTTATTTTTATTTTCATTTTAGGTTAATAACATTCTTCCAAAGGTTAAGTTCTTTGTGTGACAAGCTATGTGGCATCCCTCTGTTTTAAAAAGAAACAATAGTTTTTTTTTGTTCAAATAAATTATCATTGGGTGTCTTTAATGCTCATGTCAATGTATAAATCCCTCCCTGTTTACTTGGTGGTGAATTAGTCCTTGGGAAACTTGTTTACAAAGTTCAAGGAATGCTGCCTTTGATGTAATTTTGTTTTTGTGTTTCAAAAACGCTTATAAAAAAATGTTAGAGCACCGTGTAGTGACAAGAATGTTGATTTTGCTTCTATTATTTTCTTGTGTGGTTATATTTACAGGAAACGGTGTGTTGCAAATCCATTCTGTATGAATATGCAGTGAAGGTGAATCGCGAAAAGCCTACTTACAACTCTGTTCAGTTGCCTTGGCCGCTGCCTGTTTTCACATCTACTTTGGTTTTCGATGGTGTAAGTTATACTGGTGATGCTGGCGGGAATAAGAAAGAGGCTGAGCAATTGACGACGATGAATCGTGATCTTGTCTATTTTAGGTACCCTTACCTATATTGTGAATTGAGAATTTGCTTCATGGATATGTTTATATATATATATATAGGTGATGAGAGTGATGGACTAATTTATACGGAAGGTAATCAAGTAGCAGAACATCTTGCTGCTTTAGGGTCTAAGGCCGATATTTGCATATTGGATCTTCCCTTGAGGGTTTTAATTAAATCTTCCTTATTTTCGTCATGCTTTTATCTAGTAATTATGTCTGGTACTTTTTTATTTCTCCATTGATTCCTATAGATTCAGGTTACTTTGGTTTTTTGGAAGTTGTGGCAGCTAGCGATCATCTGAAGCCATTGTATTTGTTTAGAGGTTTGGTTTGGCCCCCTCCAAATTATTGTTTGTTTCTAGCGTTTTGTGTATGTAAGATGGGCTTTGTCCATCTTTTTATGCTTTAGAGGTTTGGTTTGGCCCCTCCAATTTATTTTTTATTTTCTACAACTCTTTGTATGAAGATGGGGTGTGTCCATCTCTTAGTGTGCTATGGAGGTTTGGTTTGGCCCCCCTCAAATTTTGTAAGGTTTTCTAATTTTTAATAATAAATTTTGTCCAGGCTTTCTTCCCTGGTTCTAAAAAACCCTAAACCCTAAATCCTAAACCCAAACCCTAAACTCGAAACCCTAAACTCGAAACCCCAAACCATAAACCTAAACCCCAAACCCTAAACCCCAAACCCTAAAACCTAAAACCTAAACCCCAAACCCCAAACCCCAAACCCGAAACCTAAACCCTAAACCCGAAACCGTAAACCCTAGACCCTAAAACCCTAAACCCTAACCAAACAAACAAAACCCAAACCAAATCCAAACCCAAACCAAACCACACCAAACCAAAAACCAAACCAAATCAAACCACACCGACAAAAACAAACCAACAAACCAACAAACCAAACCAAACAAACAAACCAAAAAAACCAAACAAACTAAACAAAAAACAAACCAAACAAACCAAACAAACAAACAAACCAAACCAAACAAAAAAAACAAAAAAAAAACGAAAGAAAACCAAACCAAACCAAAAACCGAAACCAAACCAAACCCAAACCAAAAAACACAATCCAAACCAAACCACACCAAGCAAACCAAAAAAAAACCAAAAAAAACAAACAAACCAAACCACACCAAACAAACCAAACCTAAAAACAAAAAACCCAAAAACAAAATCAAACCCAAACCAAACGAAACCAAAAAACAAACAAAAAACCAAACCAAACCAAACAAAAAAAACCCAAACCAAAAACAAACAAACAAAAACCAAAAACAAACCAAACCAAACCAAACAAACAAACAAACCAAAACCAAACCAAACCCAAACCAAAAACCAAAACAAACCAAAAAACCTAAACCAAACCCAAACCCAAACAAAAACACCCAAACCAAACAAAACCAAACCAAACCAAAAATCTGTTTCACTGTGTTGAATAATTGCTTGATCAAGGAAAAATGATTGATTGCAGACATTTGATTAAGGAGAAAATATTGATTGTTCATGTTAAATTTGTTTCACTGTGTCCAGTAAAAGGTCACTCTACTATTATTGATTATAAATTTTACTAGTTGTCATTCTTGAATCCTATGATTTTTGTTCCAACAATGTTATAGAGCTTACTAGCACAAGCTAACTGATGGCCTTTGATGTAATATTGTTGATCACTATATTTCAATATTTAATTTAAAGCCAATTTGTTTTTGTGTTTCAAAAACGCTAATAAAAAAATGTTAGAGCACCGTGTAGTGACAAGAATGTTGATTTTGCTTCTGTTATTTTCTTGTGTGGTTAGATTTACAGGAAAGTGTGTGTTGCAAATCCATTCTGTATGAATATGTAGTGAAGGTGAATCGCGAAAAGCCTGTCTATTTTCAACTCTGTTCAGTTGCCTGGGTCGCTGCCTGTTTTAATATCTACTTTGGTTTTCGATGGTGTAAGTTATACTGGTGATGCTGGCAGGAATAAGAAAGAGGCTGAGCAATTGGCAGCACGAACTGTGATCCTGTCTATTTTAGGTACCCTTACCTATACTGTGAATTGAGAATTTGCTTCATGTATATGTTTATATATATATATGGGTGATGAGAGTGATGGACTAATTTAAGCTCTGAAACAGGTAATTCTTGGTCAACGATAACTCTTTATAAAATAATTCAGTCTAAAAGCAAACTCCATGCTGCACTGGATAGGGTCAAGGACTTAAACCATTTCAAACCCAACAGAGTACCTGTGGGAGAAAAAAATTGGACATTGTTCTGAAACCACAGTTGATCAAGAGCAAGAGGTAAGCACTATTGTTGTTAGGGATGTTGTACAAGCGAGTGCAATTCCACCTCCAGCTTCAGGAATGCATCGACCCCGCCATGACTTAAAGAGACCTAGCCTAGATCCAGACCCAGCTCCTAAACCAATTCCTTTTCTAATTGCATTTGAGCACCCTGTTTCAAAACAGCGTCTGGGTGTTGACTATGGCTCTAGTTCAACCAAAAAGAGGTGGAAGAACAAGAAAAATACCCAGTAAGTGGGTTGTTGTCATGAATCGAAGAGCTTCTATTTTATTCTAGTAGTTAACCATGTAGGCGATGCCAAGAGGCACGTGCATGGTTTGTATTTAAATTCCATAACAAGACCTCCATAAGGTACTCAAGATATATAATAGAATACAAATTATCTCTCCCTTGTCTCCTTCTTTCTTAGCATTCATTATGTGTGCATTCTTTTCTCTCTCACTCTCTGTTTCTCAACCCCGTTCCTCCCTTGTTTCTTCAACAATTTCTAACATAGAGAAAATTGGTATCAGAACCCTCATCTTTGGACTCAGTTTAATGGTGCCAAAAACTAGATCCCAAGACGTAAGAAGGATGGATAATTCTCTAGAAGCTGCAAATCAGAGCATCAATGGGATAGAAGTTAACTTACAGGCTCAAGTGGATGACATAGCACAACTTAAGGTCATGATGAAGGAGATAGCAACTCAGCAAATCGCTATTCAACATACTTTGCAAGCCTTATTGGGTGAAGCAAATTCATCTCAGAACACAGAAACAAAGATTTGGGCCTCAGCCAATGAAGAAGGCTGGCTCCTGCCTAATGGCTTTGATTTGTTGAATTGCACCTAGACATTAGAGCTGAAGAGTTCAACTGAACCTATAGCTGAGGAGGCATTATTCAATCAAGTGTGTTACCCATAAAATTGAAGCGTAATACCAGTTAAAAAGTGCTGGGATATGAACAAGGTTAGAAATATAAGGCTTATACCCATTACCATATAGCTAGTCGAGTCAGGATCAATTTGTCTGAAAATCCAAGGCTAACACCCACCCAAAAACCAAGTCCAATCATGCTTGGGGGAAAAGTGTATTACCCATAAAATTGAAACGTAATACCAGCTAAAAAGTGCATGGATATGAGAAAGGTTAGAAATATAATGCTTATACCCATTAAAATGGGGCTAGTCAAGTAAGGATCAATTTGTCCGAAAATTCAAGGCTAGCACCCACCTTAAAACCAAGTTCAATCATGCTTAG
Source organism: Salix exigua (assembly GCA_032356905.1). Lineage (NCBI taxonomy): Eukaryota > Viridiplantae > Streptophyta > Magnoliopsida > Malpighiales > Salicaceae > Salix > Salix exigua. The sequence continues at coordinate 9,393,811 of CM063602.1, read as the reverse complement.
GGAAAAGTGTGTTACCCATAAAATTGAAGCCTAATAGCAACCAAAAAGGGATTGGATATTAACAAGGTCAGAAATATAAGGCTTCGACCCATTAAAATGGGGCTAGTAAAGTCAAGGTCAATTTGTCCGAAAATCCAAGACTAACACCCGCCCAAAAACCAAGTTCAATCATGCTTGGGGAAATGTGTGTTACGCATAAAATTGAAGCGTAATAGCACCTATAAAGGGATTGGATATGAACAAGGTTAGAAATATAAGGCTTATACCCATTAAAATGGGGCTAGTCGAGTCAGGATCAATATGTCCGAAAATCAAAGGCTAACACCAATTAAAAAACCAAGTTCAATCATGTTTGTGGGACAAGTGTTTTACCCATAAAATTGAAGCGTAATAGCAACTAAAAAGTGATTGGATATGAACAAGGTTAGAAATCTAAGGCTAATACCCATTAAAATGGGGCTAGGCATGTCCGGATCAATTTGTCCGAAAACCCAAGGCTAACACCCACCCAAAGACCAAATTCAATCATGCTTGGGGGAAAAGTGTATTACCCTTTAAATTGAAGTCTAATAAAAACTAAAAAGTATTTTGATATGACCAAGGTTATAAATATAGGGCTTATACCCATTTAAATGGGGCTAGTCGAGTCAGGATCAATTTGTCCGAAAATCAAAGGCTAACACCCATCCAAAAACCAAGTTCAATCATGTTTGTGGGACAAGTGTTTTACCCATAAAATTAAAGCCTAATAGCTCCTAAAAAGTGATTGGATATGAACAAGGTTAGAAATCTAAGGTTAATACCCATTAAAATGGGGCTAGTCGATTCAGGATCAATTTGTCCGAAAATGCAAGGCTAAGACCCACCCAAAAACTAAGTTCAATCATGCTCGGGGGAAAAGTGTGTTGCCCATAAAATTGAAGCGTCATACCAGCTAAAAAGTGCTTGGATATGAGCAAGGTTAGAAATATAAGGCTAATACCCATTAAAATGGGGCTAGTCGAGTCAGGATCAATTTCTCCGAAAATCCAAGGCTAACACCCGCATAAAAACCAAGTTCAATCATGTTTATGGGACAAGTGTTTTACCCATAAAATTGATGCGTAATAGCACCTATAAATATATTGGATATGAACAAGGTTAGAAATATAAGTTTTACACCCATTAAAATGGGGCTAGTCGATTCAGGATCAATTTGTCCGAAAATCCAAGGCTAACACCCACCCAAAAACCAAGTTCAATCATGATTGGAGAAAAGTGTGTTACCCATAAAATTGAAGCCTAATAGCAACTAAAAAGTGCTTGGATATGAACAAGGTTAGAAATATAAGGCTTATACCCATTAAAATGGGGCTAGTCGAGTCAGGATCAATTTGTCCGAAAATCAAAGGCTAACACCCATCCAAAAACCAAGTTCAATCATGGTTGTGGGACAAGTGTTTTACCCATAAAATTGAAGCGTAATAGCAACTAAAAAGTATTTGGATATGACCAAGGTTAGAAATCTAAGGCTAATACCCATTGAAATCGGGCTAGTCGAGTCCGTATCAATTTGTCCGAAAATCCAAGGCTAACACCCGCCTAAAAACCAAGTTCAATCATGCTTGGGAAAAAGTGTGTGACCCATAAAATTGAAGCTGAATAGCACCTAAAAAGTACATGGATATGAACATGGTTTGAAATATAAGGCTTATACCCATTAAAATGGGGCTAGTCGAGTCAGGATCAATTTGTCCGAAAATCCAAGGCTAACACCCGCCCAAAAACCAAGTTCAATCATGCTTGGGGAAAAGTGTGTTACGCATAAAATTGAAGCGTAATAGCACCTATAAAGGGATTGGATATGAATATGGTTAGAAATCTAAGGCTTCTACCCATTAAAAAGGGGCTAGTCGAGTGAAGGTCAATTTGTCCAAAAATCCAAGGCTAACACCCGCCCAAAAACCAAGTACAATCATGTCTGGGGAAAAATGTGTTACCACTAAAATTGAAGCGTTATACCATCTAAAAAGTGCTCGGATATGAACATCGTTAGAAATATAAGGCTTATACCCATTACCATATAGCTAGTCGAGTCGGGATCAATTTGTCCGAAAATCAAAGGCTAACACCCATCCAAAACCAAGTTCAATCATGTTTGTGGGACAAGTGTTTTACCCATAAAATTGAAACCAAAAAGTGATTGGATATGAACAAGGTTAGAAATCTATGTTGTATACCCATCAAAATGGGGCTAGTCGAGTCAGGATCAATTTGTCCGAAAATCCAAGGCTAACACCCACCCAAATACAAAGTTCAATCATGCTTGGGGGAAAAGTGTGTTACCAATAAAATTGAAGCGTAATACCAGCTAAAAAGTGCTCGGATATGAACAAGGTTAGAAATATAAGGCTTATACCCATTACCATACAGCTAGTCGAGTCAGGATCAATTTGTCCGAAAATCCAAGGCTATCACCCTCCAAAAACCAAGTTCAATCAATGTTGGGGGAAATGTGTGTGTTCCCATAAAATTGAAGCCTAATAGCAACTAAAAAGAGATTGGATATGAAAAAGGTCAGAAATATAAGGCTTATACCCATTAAAATGGGGCTAGTCGAGTCAGGATCAATTTGTCCGAAAATCCAAGGCTAACACCCACCAAAAAACCAAGTACAATCATGCTTGGTGGCAAATTGTGATACCCATAAAATTGAATTCTAATAGCAACTAAAAACGCTTCGATATGAACAAGGTTAGAAAGCTAAGGCTTTTACCCATAAAATTGAAGCGTAATACCAGCTCAAAAGTGCTCGGATATGAACAACGTTAGAAATCTAAGGCTAATACCTATTAAAATCGGGCTAGTCGAGTCCGGATCAATTTGTCCGAAAACCCGAGGCTAACACCCACCCAAAAACCAAATTCAATCATGCTTGGGGGAAAAGTGTATTACCCTTTAAATTGAAGTCTAATAAAAACTAAAAAGTATTTGGATATGAACAAGGTTAGAAATATAAAGCTTATACCCATTAAAATGGGGCTAGTCGAGTGAGTATCAATTTCTCCGAAATTCCAAGTCTAACACCCGCCCAAAAACCAAGTTCAATCATGCTGGGGGAAAAGTGTGTGACCCATAAAATTGAAGCCTAATAGCAACTAAAAAGGGATTGGATATGAACAAGGTTAGAAATATAAGGCTTCGACCCATTAAAATGGGGCTAGTCGAGTCAGTATCAATTTGTCCGAAAATCCAAGGCTAACACCCGCCTAAAAACCAAGTTCAATCATGCTTGGAGAAAAGTGTGTGACCCATAAAATTGAAGCCTAATAGCAACTAAAAAGGGATTGGATATGAACAAGGTTAGAAATATAAGGCTTCAACCCATTAAAATGGGGCTAGTCGAGTCAGTATCAATTTGTCCAAAAATCCAAGGCTAACACCCGCCTAAAAAACAAGTTCAATCATGCTTGGGGAAAAGTGTGTTACCCATAAAGTTGAAGCATAATACCAGCTAAAAAGTGCTTGGATATGAGCAAGGTTAGAAATATAAGTCTTCGACCCATTAAAATGGGGCTAGTCGAGTCAAGGTCAATTTGTCCGAAAATCTAAGGTTAACACCCACCCAAAAACCAAGTTCAATCATGCTTGGGGAAAAGTGTGTTATATATAAAATTGAAGCGTAATAGCACCCATAAAGGGATTGTATATGAACAAGGTTAGAAATATATGGCTTATACCTATTAGTCGAGTCAGTATCAATTTGTCCGAAAATCAAAGGCTAACACCCATCAAAAAACCAAGTTCAATCATGTTTCTGGGAAAAGTGTGTTACCTATAAAATTGAAGCGTAATACCAGCTCAAAAGTGCTCGGATATGAACAAGGTTAGAAATATAAGGCTTCGACCCATTAAAATGGGGCAAGTCGAGTCAGGATCAATTTGTCCGAAAATCCAACTTGAAACCAAGTTCAATCATGTTTGTGGGACAAGTGTATGACCCATAAAATTGAAGCGTAATACCAGCTAAAAAGTGCTTGGATATGAGCAAGGTTAGAAATATAAGGCTTATACCCATTAAAATGGGGCTAGTCGAGTCAGGATCAATTTGTCCGAAAATCCAAGGCTAACACCCACCCAAAAACCAAGTTCAATTTTGCTTGGGGGAAAAATGTGTTACTAATAAAATTGAAGCGTAATACCAGCTAAAAAGTGCTCGGATATGAACAAGGTTAGAAATATAAGGCTTATACCCATTACCATACAGCTAGTCGAGTCAGGATCAATTTGTCCGAAAATCCAAGGCTATCACCCACCCAAAAACCAAGTTCAACCATGCTTGGTGAAAAGTGTGTTACCCATAAAATTGAAGCCTAATAGCAACTAAAAAGTTCTCGGATACGACCAAGGTTAGAAATATAAGGCTTATACCCATTACCATATAGATAGTCGAGTCGGGATCAATTTGTCCGAAAATCCAAGGCTAACACCCGCCTAAAAACCAAGTTCAATCATGCTTGGGGAAAAGTGTGTGACCCATAAAATTGAAGTATAATACCAGCTAAAAAGGGATTGGATATGAGCAAGGTTAGAAATATAAGGCTTATACCCTTTAAAATTGGGCTAGTCGAGTCAGCATCAATTTGTCCGAAAATCCAAGGCTAACACCCGCCCAAAAACCAAGTTCAATCATTCTTGGGGAAAAAATGTGTTACCAATAAAATTGAAGCGTTATACCAGCTAAAAAGTGCTCGGATATAAACAAGGTTAGAAATATAAGGCTTATACCCATTACCATATAGCTAGTCGAGTCAGGATCAATTTGTCCGAAAATCCAAGGCTAACACCCACCCAAAAACCAAGTTCAATCATGCTTGGGGGAAAAGTATATTACCCATAAAATTGAAGCGTAATACCAGCTAAAAAGTGCTCGGATACGACCAAGGTTAGAAATATAAGGCTTATACCCATTACCATATAGCTAGTCGAGTCAGGATCAATTTGTCCGAAAATCCAAGGCTAACACCCACCCAAAAACCAAGTTCAATCATGCTTGGGAGAAAAGTGTATTACCCATAAAATTGAAGCGTAATACCAGCTAAAAAGTTATTTGGATAAGAACAAAGTTAGAAATATAAGGCTTATACCCATTAAAATGGGGCTAGTCGAGTCAGGATCAATTTGTCCGAAAATCCAAGGCTAACACCCACCCAAAAACCAAGTTCAATAATGCTTGGGGGAAAAGTGTGTTACCCATAAAATTGAAGCGTACTACCAGCTAAATAGTGCTCGGATATGAACAAGGTTAGAAATATAAGGCTTATACCCATTACCATATAGCTAGTCGAGTCAGGATCAATTTGTCCGAAAATCCAAGGCAAACACCCACCTTAAAACCAAGTTCAATCATGCTTGGGGAACTTTGTGTTACCCATAAAATTGAAGACTAATAGCAGCTAAAAAGGGATTGGATATGAGCAAGGTTAGAAATATAAGGCTTATACCCTTTAAAATTGGGCTAGTCGAGTCAGCATCAATTTGTCCGAAAATCCAAGGCTAACACCCGCCCAAAAACCAAGTTCAATCATTCTTGGGGAAAAAATGTGTTACCAATAAAATTGAAGCGTTATACCAGCTAAAAAGTGCTCGGATATAAACAAGGTTAGAAATATAAGGCTTATACCCATTACCATATAGCTAGTCGAGTCAGGATCAATTTGTCCGAAAATCCAAGGCTAATACCCACCCAAAAACCAAGTTCAATCATGCTTGCGGAAAAGTGTGTTACCCATAAAATTGAAGTTGAATAGCACCTAAAAAGGGATTGGATATGAACAAGGTTAGAAATATAAGGCTTATACCCATTAAAATGGGTTAGTCGAGTGAGGATCAATTTGTCCGAAAATCCAAGGCTAACACCCACCCAAAAACAAAGTTCAATCATGCTTGGGGGAAAAGTGTGTTACCCATAAAACAGAAGCGTAATACCAGCTAAAAAGTGCTTGGATATGAGCAAGGTTAGAAATATAAGGCTTATACCCATTAAAATGGGGTTAGTCGAGTCAGGATCAATTTGTCCGAAAATCCAAGGCTAACACCCACCCAAAAACAAAGTTCAATCATGCTTGGTGAAAAGTGTGTTACCCATAAAATTGAAGCCTAATAGTAAATAAAAAGGGATTGGATATGAACAAGGTTAGAAATATAAGGCTTATACCCATTAAAATAGGGCTAGTCGAGTCAGGATCAATTTGTCCGAAAATCCATGGCTAACACCCACCCAAAAACCAAGTTCAATTATGCTTCGGGAAAATTGTGTTACCCATAAAATTGGAACCTAATAGCAACTAAAAGGGATTGGATATGAACAAGGTTAGAAATATAAGGCTTATACCCATTAAAATAGGGCTAGTCGAGTCAGGATCAATTTGTCCGAAAATCCATGGCTAACACCCACCCAAAAACCAAGTTCAATTATGCTTGGGGGAAAAATGTGTTACCAATAAAATTGAAGCGTAATACCAGCTAAAAAGTGCTTGAATATGAAAAAGGTTAGAAATATAAGGCTTATACCCATTACCATATAGCTAGTTCAGTCAGGATCAATTTGTCCGAAAACCAAAGGCTAACACCCATCCAAAAACCAAGTTCAATCATGTTTGTGGGACAAGTGTTTTACCTATAAAATTGAAACCTAATAGCAACCAAAAAGTGATTGGATATGAACAAGGTCAGAAATATAAGGCTTATACCCATTAAAATGGGGCTAGTCGAGTCAGTATCAATTTGTCCGAAAATCCAAGGCTAACACCCGCCTAAAAACCAAGTTCAATCATGTTTGGGGAAAAGTGTGTGACCCATAAAATGGAAACCTAATAGCAACCAAAAAGTGATTGGATATGAACAAGGTTAGAAATTTAAGACTTATACCCATTACCATATAGCTAGTCGAGTCAGGATCAATTTGTCCGAAAATCCAAGGCTAACACCCACCCAAAAACCAAGTTCAATCATGCTTGGGAGAAAAGTGTATTACCTTTTAAGTTGAAGTCTAATAAAAACTAAAAAGTATTTGGATATGAACAATGTTAGAAATATAAGGCTTATACCCATTACCATATAGCTAGTCGAGTCATGATCAATTTGTCCGAAAATCCAAGGCTAACACCCACCCAAAAACCAAGTTCAATCATGCTTGGGGGAAAAGTGTATTACCCATAAAATTGAAGCGTAATACCAGCTAAAAAGTGCTTGGATATGAGCAAGGTTAGAAATATAAGGTTTATACCCATTAAAATAGGGCTAGTCGAGTCAGGATCAATTTGTCCGAAAATCCAAGGCTAACACCCACCCAAAAACCAAGTTCAATCATGCTTGGGGGAAAATGTGTTACCAATAAAATTGAAGCGTAATACCAGCTAAAAAGTGCTCGGATACGACCAAGGTTAGAAATATAAGGCTTATACCCATTACCATATAGATAGTCGAGTCAGGATCAATTTGTCCGAAAATCCAAGGCTAACACCCACCCAAAAACCAAGTTCAATCATGCTTGGGGGAAAAGTGTATTACCCATAAAATTGAAGACTAATAGCAACTAAAAAGTTATTGGATATGAGAAAGGTTAGAAATATAAGGCTTATACCCATTAAAATGGTGCTAGTCGAGTCAGGATCAATTTGTCCGAAAATCCAAGGCTAACACCCACCCAAAAACCAAGTTCAATCATTCTTGGGGGAAAAGTGTATTACCCTTTAAGTTGAAGTCTAATAAAAACTAAAAAGTGATTTGGATATGAACAAGGTTAGAAATATAAGGCTAATACCCATTAAAATAGGGCTAGTCGAGTCAGGATCAATTTGTTCGAAAATTCAAGGCTAATGACCACCCAAAACCAAATTCAATCATGCTTGGGGAAAAGTGTATTACCCATAAAATTGAAGCGTAATACCAGCTAAACAAGTACTTGTATATGAGCAAGGTTAGAATTATAAGGCTTATACCCATTAAAATAGGGCTAGTCGAGTCCGGATCAATTTGTCCGAAAACCCAAGGCTAACACCCACCAAAAACCAAGTCCAATCATACTTGGGGGAAAAGTATATTACCCTTTAAGTTGAAGTCTAATAAAAACTAAAAAGTGATTTGGATATGAACAAGGTTAGAAATATAAGGCTAATACCCATTAAAATAGGGCTAGTCGAGTCAGGATCAATTTGTCTTAAAATCCAAGCCCAACAGCCACCCAAAAACCAAGTTCAATCATGCTTGGGGGAAATGTGTATTACCCATAAAATTGAAGCGTAATACCAGCTAAAAAGTGCTTGGATATGAGCAAGGTTAGAAATATAAGGCTTATACCCATTAAAATAGGGCTAGTCGAGTCCGGATCAATTTGTCCGAAAACCCAAGGCTAACACCCACCCAAAAACCAAATTCAATCATGCTTGGGGAAAATGTGTTACCAATAAAATTGAAGCGTAATACCAGCTAAGAAGTGCTCGGATACGACCAAGGTTAGAAATATAAGGCTTATACCCATTACCATATAGATAGTCAAGTCAGGATCAATTTGTCCGAAAATCTAAGGCTAACGACCACCCAAAACCAAATTCAATCATGCTTGGGGAAAAGTGTATTACCCATAAAATTGAAGACTAATAGCAACTAAAAAGTTATTGGATATGAGAAAGGTTAGAAATATAAGGCTTATACCCATTAAAATGGTTCTAGTCGAGTCAGGATCAATTTGTCCGAAAATCCAAGGCTAACACCCACCCAAAAACCAAGTTCAATCATTCTTGGGGGAAAAGTGTATTACCCTTTAAGTTGAAGTCTAATAAAAACTAAAAAGTAATTGGATATGAACAATGTTAGAAATATATGGCTTATACCCATTAAAATTGGGCTAGTCGAGTCAGGATCAATTTGTCCGAAAATCCAAGGCTAACAGCCACCCAAAAACCAAATTCAATCATGCTTGGGGGAAAAGTGTATTACCCATAAAATTGAAGAGTAATACAATCTAAAAATTTATTGGATATGAGCAAGGATAGAAATATAAGGCTTATACCCATTAAAATACGGCTAGTCGACTCAGGATCAATTTGTCCGAAAATCCAAGGCTAACACCCACCCAAAACCAAGTTCAATCATACTTGGGGAAAAGTGTATTACCCTTTAAGTTGAAGTCTAATAAAAACTAAAAAGTATTTAGATATGAACAAGGTTAGAAATATAAGGCTAATACCCATTAAAATGGGTCTAGTCGAGTCAGGATCAATTTGTCCGAAAATCAAAGGCTAACACCCATCCAAAAAGCAAATTCAATCATGCTTGGGGAAAAGTGTATTACCCGTTAAATTGAAGTCTAATAAAAACTACAAAGTATTTTGATATGAACATGGTTTGAAATATAAGGCTTATACCCATTAAAATGGGGCTAGTCGAGTCAGTATCAATTTGTCCGAAAATCCAAGGCTAACACCCACTCAAAAACCAAGTTCAATCATGCTTGGGGGAAAAGTGTATTACCCATAAAATTGAAGCGTAATACCAGCTAAAAATTGCTTGGATATGAGCAAGGTTAAAAATATAAGGCTTATACCCATTACCATATAGCTAGTCGAGTCAGGATCAATTTGTCCGAAAATCCTAGGCAAACACCCACCTTAAAACCAAGTTCAATCATGCTTGGGGAAATGTGTGTTACCCATAAAATTTAAGACTCATAGCAGCTAAAAAGGGATTGGATATGAGCAAGGTTAGAAATATAAGGCTTATACCCATTAAAATTGGGCTAGTCGAGTCAATTTCAATTTGTCCTAAAATCCAAGGCTAACACCCGCACAAAAACCAAGTTCAATCATTCTTGGGGGAAAAATGTGTTACCCATAAAATTGAAGCATTATACCAGCTAAAAAGTGCTCGGATATGAACAAGGTTAGAAATATAAGGCTTATACCCATTACCATATAGCTAGTCGAGTCAGGATCAATTTGTCCGAAAATCCAAGGCTAACACCCACCCAAAAACCAAGTTCAATCATGCTTGGGGGAAAAGTATATTACCCATAAAATTGAAGCGTAATACCAGCTAAAAAGTGCTCGGATACGACAAAGGTTAGAAATATAAGGCTTATACCCATTAAAATAGGGCTAGTCGAGTCAGGATCAATTTGTCCGAAAATCCAAGGCTAACACCCACCCAAAAACCAAGTTCAATCATGCTTGGGGGAAAAGTTTATTACCCATAAAATTGAAGCGTAATACCACCTAAAAAGTGCTTGGATATGAGCAAGGTTAGAAATATACGGCTTATACCCATTAAAATGGGGCTAGTCGAGTCAGGATCAATTTGTCCGAAAATCCAAGGCTAACACCCATCCAAAACCAAGTTCAATCATACTTGGGGGAAAAGTATATTACCCTTTAAGTTGAAGTCTAATAAAAACTAAAAAGTAATTGGATATGAACAATGTTAGAAATATAAGGCTAATACCCATTAAAATGGGGCTAGTCGAGTCAGGATCAATTTGTCCGAAAATCCAAGGCTAACAGCCACCCAAAAACCAAATTTAATCATGCTTGGGGGAAAAGTGTATTACCCATAAAATTGAAGCGTAATACCAGCTAAAAAGTGCTTGGATATGAGCAAGGATAGAAATATAAGGCTTATACCCATTAAAATGGTGATAGTCGAGTCAGGATCAATTTGTCCGAAAATCCAAGGCTAACACCCACCCAAAAACCAAGTTCAATCATTCTTGGGGGAAAAGTGTATTACCCTTTAAGTTGAAGTCTAATAAAAACTAAAAAGTAATTGGATATGAACAATGTTAGAAATATAAGGCTAATACCCATTAAAATGGGGCTAGTCGAGTCAGGATCAATTTGTCCGAAAATCCAAGCCTCAATGACCACCCAAAAACCAAATTTAATCATGCTTGGGGGAAAAGTGTATTACCCATAAAATTGAAGCGTAATACCAGCTAAAAAGTGCTTGGATATGAGCAAGGATAGAAATATAAGGCTTATACCCATTAAAATAGGGCTAGTCGAGTCAGGATCAATTTGTCCGAAAATCCAAGGCTAACACCCACCCAAAAACCAAGTTCAATCATGCTTGGGGGAAATGTGTATTACCCATAAAATTGAAGCGTAATACTAGCTAAAAAGTGCTTGGATATGAGCAAGGTTAGAAATATAAGGCTTATACCCATTACCATATAGATAGTCAAGTCGGGATCAATTTGTCCGAAAATCTAAGGCTAATGACCACCAAAAACCAAGTTCAATCATGCTTGGGGGAAAAGTGTATTACCCATAAAATTGAAGACTAATAGCAACTAAAAAGTTATTGGATATGAGAAAGGTTAGAAATATAAGGCTTATACCCATTAAAATGGTGCTAGTCGAGTCAGGATCAATTTGTCCGAAAATCCAAGGCTAACACCCACCAAAAAACCAAGTTCAATCATACTTGGGGGAAAAGTGTATTACCCTTTAAGTTGAAGTCTAATAAAAACTAAAAAGTATTTAGATATGAACAAGGTTAGAAATATAAGGCTAATACCCATTAAAATGGGGCTAGTCGAGTCAGGATCAATTTGTCCGAAAATCCAAGGCTAACAGCCACCCAAAAACCAAATTCAATCATGCTTGGGGGAAAAGTGTATTACCCATAAAATTGAAACGTAATACCAGCTAAAAAGTGCTTAGATATGAGCAAGGTTAGAAATATAAGGCTTATACCCATTAAAATACGGCTAGTCGAGTCAGGATCAATTTGTCCGAAAATCCAAGGCTAACACCCACCCAAAAACCAAGTTCAATCATACTTGGGGGAAAAGTATATTACCCTTTAAGTTGAAGTCTAATAAAAACTAAAAAGTGATTTGGATATGAACAAGGTTAGAAATATAAGGCTAATACCCATTAAAATGGGGCTAGTCGAGTCAGGATCAATTTGTCTTAAAATCCAAGCCCAACAGCCACCCAAAAACCAAGTTCAATCATGCTTGGGGGAAATGTGTATTACCCATAAAATTGAAGTCTAATAAAAACTACAAAGTATTTTGATATGAGCAAGGTTAGAAATATAAGGCTTATACCCATTAAAATAGGGCTAGTCGAGTCAGGATCAATTTGTCCGAAAATCCAAGGCTAACACCCACCCAAAAACCAAGTTAAATCATGCTTGCAGGAAAAGTGTATTACCCATAAAATAGAAGCGTAATACCAGCTTAAAATTGCTTGGATATGAGCAAGGTTAGAAATATAAGGCTTATACCCATTACCATATAGATAGTCGAGTCAGGATCAATTTGTCCGAAAATCCAAGGCTAACACCCACCCAAAAACCAAGTTCAATCATGCTTGGGGGAAAAGTGTATTACCCATAAAATTGAAGACTCATAGCAGCTAAAAGGGATTGGATATGAGCAAGGTTAGAAATATAAGGCTTATACCCATTAAAATTGGGCTAGTCGAGTCGGCTTCAATTTGTCCTAAAATCCAAGGCTAACACCCGCCCAAAACCAAGTTCAATCATTCTTGGGGAAAAATGTGTTACCAATAAAATTGAAGTGTTATACCAACTAAAAGTGCTCGGATATGAACAAGGTTAGAAATATAAGGCTTATACCCATTACCATATAGCTAGTCGAGTCGAGATCAATTTGTCCGAAAATCCAAGGCTAACACCCACCCAAAACCAAGTTCAATCATGCTTGGGGAAAAGTATATTACCCATAAAATTGAAGCGTAATACAAGCTAAAAAGTGCTCGGATACGACCAAGGTTAGAAATATAAGGCTTATACCCATTACCATATAGATAGTCGAGTCAGTATCAATTTGTCCGAAAATCCAAGGCTAACACCCACCCAAAAACTAAGTTCAATCATGCTTGGGGGAAAAGTTTATTACCCATAAAATTGAAGCGTAATACCACCTAAAAAGTGCTTGGATATGAGCAAGGTTAGAAATATACGGCTTATACCCATTAAAATGGGGCTAGTCGAGTCAGGATCAATTTGTCCGAAAATCCAAGGCTAACACCCATCCAAAAACCAAGTTCAATCATGTTTGTGGGACAAGTATTTTACCCTTTAAATTGAAGTGTAATAAAATCTAAAAAGTATTTGGATATGAACAAGGTTTGAAATATAAGGCTTATACCCATTAAAATTGGGCTAGTCGAGTCAGGATCAATTTGTCCGAAAATCAAAGGCTAACACCCACCCAAAAAAAAAAAGTTCAATCATGCTTAGGGGAAATGTGTGTTACCCATAGAATTGAAGACTAATAGCAGCTAAAAAGTGCTTGGATATGAGAAAGGTTAGAAATATAAGGCTTATACCCATTAAAATGGGGCTAGTCGAGTCAGGATCAATTTGGCCGAAAATCAAAGGCTAACACCCACCAAAAAACCAAGTTTAATCATGTTTGGGGGTAAAATGTGTTACCCATAAAATTGAAGCGTAATACCAGCTAAAAAGTGCTCCGATATGAACAAGGTTAGAAATATAAGGCTTATACCCATTACCATATAGCTAGTCGAGTCAGGATCAATTTGTCCGAAAATCCAAGGCTAACACCCACCCAAAAACCAATTTCAATCATGCTTGGGGGAAAAGTGTGTTACCCTTTAAATTGAAGTCTAATAAAAACTAAAAAGTATTTGGATATGACCAAGGTTAGAAATATAAGGCTTATACCCATTAAAATGGGGCTAGTCGAGTCAGGATCAATATGTCCGAAAATCAAAGGCTAACACCAATCAAAAAACCAAGTTCAATCATATTTGTGGGACAAGTGTTTTACGCATAAAATTGAAGCGTAATAGCAACTAAAAAGTGATTGGATATGAACAAGGTTAGAAATCTAAGGCTAATACCCATTAAAATGGGGCTAGGCAAGTCCGGATCAATTTGTCCGAAAACCCAAGGCTAACACCCACCCAAAGACCAAATTCAATCATGCTTGGGGGAAAAGTGTATTACCCTTTAAATTGAAGTCTAATAAAAACTAAAAAGTATTTTGATATGACCAAGGTTAGAAATATAAGGCTTATACCCATTAAAATGGGGCTAGTCGAGCCAGGATCAATTTGTCCGAAAATCCAAGGCTAACACCCGCCTAAAAACCAAGTTCAATCATGCTTGGGGAAAAGTGTGTGACCCATAAAATTGAAGCTGAATAGCACCTAAAACGTTCATGGATATGTACATGGTTTGAAATATAACGCTTCTACCCATTAAAATGGGGCTAGTCGAGACAAGATCAATTTTTCCGAAAATCAAAGGATAACACCCATCCAGAAACCAAGTTCAATCATATTTGTGGGACAAGTGTTTTACCCATAAAATTGAAGCCTAATAGCAACGAAAAAGTGATTGGATATGAACAAGGTTAGAAATCTAAGGCTAATAACCATTAAAATAGGGCTAGCGAGTCCGGATTAATTTGTCCGAAAAACCCAAGGCTAACACCCACCCAAAAACCAAATTCAATCATGCTTGGGGAAAAAGTGTATTACCCTTTAAATTGATGTCTAATAAAAACTAAAAAGTAATTGGATATGAACAAGGTTAGAAATATAAGGCTTATACCCATTAAATTGGGGCTAGTCGAGTCAGGATCAATTTGTCCGAAAATCAAATGCTAACACCACTCCAAAAACCAAGTTCAATCATGCTTGGGGAAAAGTGTGTTACGCATAAAATTGAAGCGTAATAGCACCTATAAAGGGATCGGATATGAACAAGTTTAGAAATATAACGCTTATACCCATTAAAATGGGGCTAGTCGAGTCAGGATCAATTTGTTCGAAAATCAAAGGCTCATACCGATCCAAAAACGAAGTTCAATCATGTTTGTGGGACAAGTGTTTTACCCATAAAATTGAAGCCTAATAGCAACCAAAAAGTGACTGGATATGAACAAGGTTAGAAATCTATGGCTATTACCCATTAAAATAGGGCTAGTCGAGTCTGGATCAATTTGTCCAAAAAACCCAAGGCTAACACCCACCCAAAAACCAAATTCAATCATGCTTGTGGAAAAGTGTGTTACGCATAAAATTGAAGCGTAATAGCACCTATAAAGGGATTGTATATGAACAAGGTTAGAAATATAAGCCTTATACCTATTAAAATGGGGCTAGTCGAGTAAGGATCAATTTGTCCGAAAATCCAAGGCTAGCACCCACCCAAAAACCAAATTCAATCATGCTTGGGGGAAAAGTGTATTACCCTTTAAATTGACGTCTAATAAAAACTAAAAAGTATTTTGATATGACCAACTTTAGAAATATAAGGCTTATACCCATTAAAATGGGGCTAGTCTAGTCAGGATCAATTTGTCCGAAAATCCAAGGCTAACACCCCCCAAAAACCAAATTCAATCATGCTTGGGGGAAAAGTGTATTACCCTTTAAATTGAAGTCTAATAAAAACTAAAAAGTATTTGGATAAGAAAAAGGTTAGAAATATAAGGCTTATACCCATTAAAATGGGGCTAGTCGAGCCAGGTTCAATTTGTCCGAAAATCCAAGGCTAACACCCGCCTAAAAACCAAGTTCAATCATGCGTGGGGAAAAGTGTGTGACCCATAAAATTGAAGCTGAATAGCACCTAAAAAGTACATGGATATGAACAAGGTTAGAAATCTAAGGCTAATACCCATTAAAATGGGGCTAGGAAAGTCCGGATCAATTTGTCCGAAAACCCAAGCCTACACCCACCCAAAGACCAAATTCAATCATGCTTGGGGGAAAAGTGTATTACCCTTTAAATTGAAGTCTAATAAAAACTAAAAAGTGCAGGGATATGAACATGGTTAGAAATATAAGGCTAATACCCATTAAAATGGGTCTAGTCGAGTCAGGATCAATTTGTCCGAACATCCAAGGCTAACACCCACCCAAAAACCAAATTCAATCATACTTGGGGGAAAAGTGTATTACCCATAAAATTGAAGCTTAATAGGAACTAAAAAGTGCAGGGATATGAACATGGTTAGAAATATAAGGCTAATACCCATTAAAATGGGTCTAGTCGAGTCAGGATCAATTTGTCCGAAAATCAAAGGCTAACACCCATCCAAAACCAAATTCAATCATGCTTGGGGAAAAGTGTATTACCCGTTAAATTGAAGTCTAATAAAAACTACAAAGTATTTTGATATGACCAAGGTTAGAAATATAAGGCCTATACCCATTAAAATGGGGCTAGTCGTGTCGAGATCAATTTGTCTCGAAAATCCAAGGCTAACACCCACCCAAAACCAAGTTCAATCATGCTTGGGGAAAAGTGTATTACCCATAAAATTGAAGTCTAATAAAAACTTAAAAGAATTTGGATATGAACAAGGTTATAAATCAAAGGCTTATACCCTTTTAAATGGGGCTTGTCGAGTTAATATCAATTTGTCCGAAAATCCAAGGCTAACACCCACCCAAAAACCAAGTTCAATCATGCGTGGGGAAAAGTGTGTGACCCATAAAATTGAAGCTGAATAGCACCTAAAAAGTACATGGATATGAATATGGTTTCAAATATAAGGCTAATACCCATTAAAATGGGGCTAATCGAGTCCGGATGAATTTGTCCGAAAAACCCAAGGCTAACACCCACACAAAAACCAAATTTAATCATGCTTGGGGGAAAAGTGTATTACCCTTTAAATTGAAGTCTAATAAAAACTAAAAAGTGCAGGGATATGAACAAGGTTAGAAATAAAAGGCTTATACCCATTAAAAGGGGGCTAGTCGAATCAGGATCAATTTGTCCGAAAATCAAAGGCTAACACCCACCCAAATACCAAATTCAATCATTCTTGGGGGAAAATTGTATTACCATTTAAATTGAAGTCTAATAGCAACTAAAAAGTAAATGGATATGAATATGGTTTGAAATATAAGGCTTATACCAATTAAAATGGGGTTAGTCGAGTGAGGATCAATTTGTCCGAAAATCCAAGGCTAACACCCATCCAAAAACCAAATTAAATCATGCTTGGGGGAAAAGTGTATTACCCATAAAATTGAAGTCTAATAAAAACTAAAAAGTATTTTGATATGACCAAGGTTAGAAATATAAGGCTTATACCCATTAAAATGGGGCTAGTCGAGTCAGGATCAATTTGTCCGAAAATCCAAGGCTAACACCCACCCAAAAACCAAGTTCAATCATGCTTGGGGAAAAGTGTGTTACCCATAAAATTGAAGCCTAATAAAAACTTAAAAGAATTTGGATATGAACAAGGTTATAAATCAAAGGCTTATACCCATTAAAATGGGGCTAGTCGAGCCAGGATCAATTTGTCTCGAAAATCCAAGGCTAACACCCACCCAAAACCAAATTCAATCATGCGTGGGGAAAAGTGTGTGACCCATAAAATTGAAGCTGAATAGCACCTAAAAAGTACATGGATATGAATATGGTTTCAAATATAAGGCTTATACCCATTAAAATGGGGCTAGTCGAGTCGGGATCAATTTGTCCGAAAACCCAAGGCTAACACTCCACCCAAAACCAAATTCAATCATGCTTGGGGAAAAGTGTATTACCCTTTAAATTGAAGTCTAATAAAAACTAAAAAGTGCAGGGATATGAACATGGTTAGAAATATAAGGCTTATACCCATTAAAATGGGTCTAGTCGAGTCAGGATCAATTTGTCCGAAAATCAAAGGCTAACACCCATCCAAAAACCAAATTCAATCATGCTTGGGGGAAAAGTGTATTACCCTTTAAATTGAAGTCTAATAAAAACTAAAAAGTATTTTGATATGACCAAGGTTAGAAATATAAGGCTTATACCCATTAAAATGGGGCTAGTCGTGTCAAGTATCAATTTGTCCGCAAATCCAAGGCTAACACCCACCCAAAAACCAAGTTCAATCATGCTTGGGGGAAAAGTGTATTACCCATAAAATTGAGTCTAATAAAAACTTAAAAGAATTTGGATATGAACAAGGTTAGAAATATAAGGCTTATACCCATTAAAATGGGGCTAGTCGAGTCAGGATCAATTTGTCCGAAAATCAAAGGCTCACACCCATCCAAAAACCAAGTTCAATCATGCGTGGGGAAAAGTGTGTGACCCATAAAATTGAAGCTGAATAGCACCTAAAAAGTACATGGATATCAATATGGTTTGAAATATAAGGCTTATACCCATTAAAATGGGGCTAGTCGAGTCAGGATCAATTTGTCCGAAAAACCCAAGGCTAACACCCACCCAAAAACCAAATTCAATCATGCTTGGGGAAAAGTGTATTACCCTTTAAATTGAAGTCTAATAAAAACTAAAAAGTGCAGGGATATGAACATGGTAAGAAATATAAGGCTAATACCCATTAAAATGGGTCTAGTCGAGTCAGGATCAATTTGTCCGAAAATCAAAGGCTAACACCCATCCAAAAACCAAATTCAATCATGCTTGGGGGAAAAGTGTATTACCCATAAAATTGAAGCTTAATAGGAACTAAAAAGTGCAGGGATATGAACATGGTTAGAAATATAAGGCTAATACCCATTAAAATGGGTCTAGTCGAGTCAGGATCAATTTGTCCGAAAATCAAAGGCTAACACCCATCCAAAACCAAATTCAATCATGCTTGGGGAAAAAGTGTATTACCCGTTAAATTGAAATCTAATAAAACCTAAAAACTATTTTCATATGACCAAGGTTATAAATCTAGGGCTTAGACCCATTTAAATGGGGCTAGTCGAGTCAGGATCATTTTGTCCGAAAATCCAAGGCTAACACCCACCCAAAAACCAAGTTCAATCATGCTTGGGGGAAAAGTGTATTACCCATAAAATTGAGTCTAATAAAAACTTAAAAGTATTTGGATATGAACAAGGTTAGAAATCTAAGGCTAATACCCATTAAAATGGGGCTAGTCGAGTCCGGATCAATTTGTCCGAAAACCCAAGGCTAACACCCACCCAAAGACCAAATTCAATCATGCTTGGGGGAAAAGTGTATTACCCTTTAAATTGAAGTCTAATAAAAACTAAAAAGTATTTGGATATGACCAAGGTTAGAAATATAAGGCTTATACCCATTAAAATGGGGCAAGTCTAGTGAGGATCAATTTGTCCAAAAATCCAAGGCTAACACCCACCCAAAACCAAGTTCAATCATGCGTGGAGAAAAGTGTTTTACCCATAAAATTGAAGCCTAATAGCAACTAAAAAGTGCATGGATATGAACATGGTTAGAAATATAAGGCTAATTCCCATTAATATGGGGCTAGTCGAGTCAGGATCAACTTGTCTGAAAATCCAAGGCTAACACCCACCTTAAAACCAAGTTTAATCATGCTTGGGGGAAAAGTGTGTTACCTATAAAATTGAAGCTTAATAGCAACTAAAAAGTGCATGGATATGAACATGGTTAGAAATATAAGGCTTATTCCCATAAATATGGGGCTAGTCGAGTCAGTATCAATTTGTCCGAAAATCCAAGGCTAACACCCACCCAAAAACCAAGTTCAATCATGCTTGGGGGAAAAGTGTATTACCCATAAAATTGATGCCTAATACCAACTAAAAAGGGCTTGGATATGAACAAGGTTAGGAATCTAAGTCTAATACTCATTTAAATGGGGCTAATCGAGTCAGGATCAATTTGTCCGAAAATCCAAGGCTAACACCCACCCAAAAACCAAGTTCAATCATGCTTGGGGGAAAAGTGTATTACCCATAAAATTGAAGCGTAATACCAGCTAAAAAGTGCTTGAATATGAGGAAGGTTACAAATATAAGGCTTATTCCCATTAAAATGGGGCTAGTCGAGTCAGGATCAATTTTTCCGAAAATCCAAGGCTAACACCCACCTTAAAACCAAGTTCAATCATGCTTGGGGGAAAACTGTGTGACCATAAAATTGAAGCTTAATAGCAACTAAAAAGTGCATGGATATGAAAATGGTTAGAAATATAAGGCTAATACCCATTAAAATGGGGCTAGTCGAGTCCGGAACAATTTGTCTGAAAACCCAAGGCTAACACCCACCCAAAAACCAAATTTAATCATGCTTGGGGTTAAAGTGCCTTACCCGTTAAATTGAAGGCTAATAAAAACTAAACAGTATTTGGATATGAACAAGGTTAGAAATATAAGGCTTATACCCATTAAAATGGGGCTAGTCGTGTCAGTATCAATTTGTCCGCAAATCCAAGGCTAACACCCACCCAAAAACCAAGTTCAATCATGCTTGGGGGAAAAGTGTATTACCCATAAAATTGAGTCTAATAAAAACTTAAAAGAATTTGGATATGAACAAGGTTAGAAATATAAGGCTAATACCCATTAAAATGGGGCTAGGTATGTCCGGATCAATTTGTCCGAAAACCCAAGGCTAACACCCACCCAAAGACCAAATTCAATCATGCTTGGGGGAAAAGTGTATTACCCTTTAAATTGAAGTCTAATAAAAACTAAAAAGTATTTCGATATGACCAAGTTTATCAATATAGGGCTTATACCCATTTAAATGGGGCTAGTCGAGTCAGGATCATTTTGTCCGAAAATCCAAGGCTAACACCAATCTAAAAACCAAGTTCAATCATGCGTGGAGAAAAGTGTGTGACCCATAAAATTGAAGCTGAATAGCACCTAAAAAGTACATGGATATGAACATGATTAGAAATATAAGGCTTATACCCATTAAAATGGGGATTGTCGAGTCCGGATCAATTTGTCCGAAAATCCAAGGCTAACACTCACCCAAAAACCAAGTTCAATCATTCGTGGGGAAAAGTGTGTGACCCATAAAATTGAAGCTGAATAGCACCTAAAAAGTACATGGCTATGAATATGGTTTCAAATATAAGGCTTATACCCATTAAAATGGGGCTAGTCGAGTCAGGATCAATTTGTCCGAAAAACCCAAGGCTAACACCCACCCAAAAACCAAATTCAATCATGCTTGGGGGAAAAATGTATTATCCTCTAAATTGAAGTCTAATAAAAACTAAAAAGTATTTTGATATGACCAAGCTTAGAAATATAAGGCTTATACCTATTAAAATGGGGCTAGTCGAGTCAGGATCAATTTGTCCGAAAATCCAAGGCTAACACCCAACCAAAAACCAAGTTTAATCATGTTTGGGGGTAAAATGTGTTACCAATAAAATTGAAGCGCAATACCAGCTAAAAAGTCGTCGGATATGAATAAGGTTAGAAATATAAGGCTTATACCCATTAAAATGGGGCTAGTCGAGTCAGGATCAATTTGTCTGAAAATCCAAGTCTAACACCCACCTTAAAACCAAGTTGAATCATGCTTGGGGGAAAAGTGTGTTACCCATAAAATTGAAGCGTAATACCAGCTAAAAAGTGCTTGGATACGATCAAGGTTAGAAATATAAGGCTTATACCCATTAAAATGGGGCTAGTCGAGCCAGGATCAATTTGTCCGAAAATCCAAGGCTAACACCCGCCTAAAAACCAAGTTCAATCATGCGTGGGGAAAAGTGTGTGACCCATAAAATTGAAGCTGAATAGCACCTAAAAAGTACATGGATATGAATATGGTTTCAAATATAAGGCTTATACCCATTAAAATGGGGCTAGTCGAGTCAGGATCAATTTGTCCGAAAAACCCAAGGCTAACACCCACCCAAAAACCAAATTCAATCATGCTTGGGGGAAAATGTATTACCCTCTAAATTGAATTCTAATAAAAACTAAAAAGTATTTTGATATGACCAAGCTTAGAAATATAAGGCTTATACCTATTAAAAAGGGGCTAGTCGAGTCAGGATCAATTTGTCCGAAAATCCAAGGCTAACACCCAACCAAAAACCAAGTTTAATCATGTTTGGGGGTAAAATGTGTTACCAATAAAATTGAAGCGCAATACCAGCTAAAAAGTGGTCGGATATGAATAAGGTTAGAAATATAAGGCTTATACCCATTACCATATAGCTAGTCAAGTCAGGATCAATTTGTCCGAAAATCCAAGTTTAACACGCACCCAAAAACCAAGTTCAATCATGCGTGGGGAAAAGTGTTTGACCCATAAAATTGAAGCTGAATAGCACCTAAAAAGTACTTGGATATCAACATGGTTTGAAATCTAAGGCTAATACCCATGTAAATAGGGCTAGTCGAGTGAGGATCAATTTGTCCGAAAATCCAAGGCTAACACCCACCCAAAAACCAAGTTCAATCATGCTTGGGGAAAAATTGTATTACCCATAAAATTGAAGCCTAATACCAACTAAAAAGGGATTGGATATGAACAAGGTTAGAAATCTAAGGATTATACCCATTTAAATGGGACTAGTCGAGTCTGGATCAATTTGTCCGACAATCCAAGGCTAACACCCCCTCCAAAATCGAAGTTTAATCATGTTTGGGGGAAAAGTGTATTACCCATAAAATTGAAGCGTAATACCAGCTAAAAAGTGCTTGAATATGAGGAAGGTTACAAATATAAGGCTTATTCCCATTAAAATGGGGCTAGTCGAGTCAGGATCAATTTTTCCGAAAATCCAAGGCTAACACCCACCTTAAAACCAAGTTCAATCATGCTTGGGGGAAAACTGTGTGACCATAAAATTGAAGCTTAATAGCAACTAAAAAGTGCATGGATATGAAAATGGTTAGAAATATAAGGCTAATACCCATTAATGTGGGGCTAGTCGAGTCCAGATCAATTTGTCTGAAAACCCAAGGCTAACACCCACCCAAAAACCAAATTCAATCATGCTTGGGGTTAAAGTGTCTTACCCTTTAAATTGAAGGCTAATAAAAACTAAACAGTATTTGGATATGAACAAGGTTAGCAATATAAGGCTTATACCCATTAAAATGGGGCTAGTGGTGTCAGTATCAATTTGTCCGAAAATCCAAGGCTAACACCCACCCAAAAACCAAGTTCAATCATGCTTGGGGGAAAAGTGTATTACCCATAAAATTGAAGTCTAATAAAAACTTAAAAGAATTTGGATATGAACAAGGTTATAAATCAAAGGCTAATACCCATTAAAATGGGGCTAGTCGAGTCCGGATCAATTTGTCCGAAAACCCAAGGCTAACACCCACCCAAAAACCAAATTCAATCATGCTTGGGGGAAAAGTGTATTACCCTTTAAATTGAAGTCTAATAAAAACTAAAAAGTATTTGGATATGAACAAGGTTAGAAATATAAGGCTTATACCCATAAAAATGGGGCTAGTTGAGTCAGGATCAATTTGTCCGAAAATCCAAGTCTAACACCAATCTAAAAACCAAGTTCAATCATGCGTGGAGAAAAGTGTGTGACCCATAAAATTGAAGCTGAATAGCACCTAAAAAGTACATGGATATGAACATGATTAGAAATATAAGGCTTATACCCATTAAAATGGGGATTGTCGAGTCCGGATCAATTTGTCCGAAAATCCAAGGCTAACACTCACCCAAAAACCAAGTTCAATCATTCGTGGGGAAAAGTGTGTGACCCATAAAATTGAAGCTGAATAGCACCTAAAAAGTACATGGCTATGAATATGGTTTCAAATATAAGGCTTATACCCATTAAAATGGGGCTAGTCGAGTCAGGATCAATTTGTCCGAAAAACCCAAGGCTAACACCCACCCAAAAACCAAATTCAATCATGCTTGGGGGAAAAATGTATTATCCTCTAAATTGAAGTCTAATAAAAACTAAAAAGTATTTTGATATGACCAAGCTTAGAAATATAAGGCTTATACCTATTAAAATGGGGCTAGTCGAGTCGGATCAATTTGTCCGAAAATCCAAGGCTAACACCCAACCAAAACCAAGTTTAATCATGTTTGGGGTAAAATGTGTTACCAATAAAATTGAAGCGCAATACCAGCTAAAAAGTGGTCGGATATGAATAAGGTTAGAAATATAAGACTTATACCCATTAAAATGGGGCTAGTCGAGTCGAGATCAATTTGTCTGAAAATCCAAGTCTAACACCCACCTTAAAACCAAGTTGAATCATGCTTGGGGGAAAAGTGTGTTACCCATAAAATTGAAGCGTAATACCAGCTAAAAAGTGCTTGGATACGATCAAGGTTAGAAATATAAAGCTTATACCCATTAAAATGGGGCTAGTCGAGCCAGGATCAATTTGTCCGAAAATCCAAGGCTAACACCCAACCAAAAACCAAGTTTAATCATGTTTGGGGGTAAAATGTGTTACCTATAAAATTGAAGCTGAATAGCACCTAAAAAGTACATGGATATGAATATGGTTTCAAATATAAGGCTTATACCCATTAAAATGGGGCTAGTCGAGTCAGGATCAATTTGTCCGAAAAACCCAAGGCTAACACCCACCCAAAAACCAAATTCAATCATGCTTGGGGGAAAATGTATTACCCTCTAAATTGAATTCTAATAAAAACTAAAAAGTATTTTGATATGACCAAGCTTAGAAATATAAGGCTTATACCTATTAAAAAGGGGCTAGTCGAGTCAGGATCAATTTGTCCGAAAATCCAAGGCTAACACCCAACCAAAAACCAAGTTTAATCATGTTTGGGGGTAAAATGTGTTACCAATAAAATTGAAGCGCAATACCAGCTAAAAAGTGGTCGGATATGAATAAGGTTAGAAATATAAGGCTTATACCCATTACCATATAGCTAGTCAAGTCAGGATCAATTTGTCCGAAAATCCAAGTTTAACACGCACCCAAAAACCAAGTTCAATCATGCGTGGGGAAAAGTGTTTGACCCATAAAATTGAAGCTGAATAGCACCTAAAAAGTACTTGGATATCAACATGGTTTGAAATATAAGGCTAATACCCATTAAAATAGGTCTAGTCGAGTCAGGATCAATTTGTCCGAAAATCCAAGGCTAACACCCACCTTAAAACCAAGTTCAATCATGCTTGGGGGAAAAGTGTGTTACCCATAAAATTGAAGCGTAATACCAGCTAAAAAGTGCTTGGATATGAACAAGGTTATAAATATAAGGCTTATACCCATTAAAATGGGGCTAGTCGAGTCCGGATCAATTAGTCTGAAAATCCAAGGCTAACACTCACCCAAAAACCAAGTTCAATCATGCTTGGGGAAAAGTGTGTGACCCATAAAATTGAAGCTGAATAACACCTAAAAAGTACATGGATATGAATATGGTTTCAAATATAAGGCTTATACCCATTAAAATGGGGCTAGTCGAGTCAGGATCAATTTGTCCGAAAATCCAAGGCTAACACCCACCCAAAAACCAAGTTCAATCATGCTTGGGGAAAAGTGTGTTAACCATAAAATTGATGCCTAATAGCAACTAAAAAAGGATTGGATATGAAAAAGGTTAGATATATAAGGCTTCAACCCATTAAAATGGGGCTAGTCGAGTCAAGGATCAATTTGTCCGAAAATCCAAGGCTAACACTCGCCCAAAAACCAAGTTCAACCATGCTTGGTGAAAAGTGTGTTACCCATAAAATTGAAGCCTAATAGCAACTAAAAAGGGATTGGATATGAACAAGGTTAGAATTATAAGTCTTATACCCAATAAAATGGGGCTACTCAAGTCAGGATCAATTTGTCCAAAAATCAAAGGCTAACACCCATCCAAAAACCAATTTCAATCATGCTTGGGGGAAAAGTGTATTACCCTTTAAATTGAAGGCTAATAAAAACTAAAAAGTATTTTGATATGACCAAGGTTAGAAATATAAGGCTTATACTTATTAAAATGGGGCTAGTCGATTGAAGGTCAATTTGTCCGAAAATACAAGGCTAACTCTCACCCAAAAACCAAGTTTAATCATGCTTGGGGAAAAGTATATTACCCTTTAAATTGAAGTCTAATAAAAACTAAAAGTATTTGGATAAGAACAAAGTTAGAAATATAAGGCTTATACCCATTAAAATGGGGCTAGTCGAGTCCGGATCAATTTGTCCGAAAATCCAAGGCTAACACTCACCCAAAAACCAAGTTTAATCATGCTTGGGGAAAAGTGTGTGACCCATAAAATTGAAGCTGAATAACACCTAAAAAGTACATGGATAAGAACATGGTTTGAAATATAAGGCCTATACCCATTAAAATGGGGCTAGTCGAGTCAGGATCAATTTGTCCGAAAATCAAAGTCTAACACCCACCCAAAAACCAAGTTCAATAATACGTCGGGAAAAGTGTGTGACCCATAAAATTGAAGCTGAATAGCACCTAAAAAGTACATGGATATGACCATGGTTTGAAATATAAGGCTTATACCCATTAAAATGGGGCTAGTCGAGTCAGGATCAATTGGTCCGAAAAACCCAAGGCTAACACCCACCCAAAACCAAATTCAATCATGCTTGGGGAAAAGTGTATTACCCTTTAAATTGAAGTCTAATAAAAACTAAAAAGTGCAGGGATATGAACATGGTTAGAAATATAAGGCTAATACCCATTAAAATGGGTCTAGTCGATTCAGGATCAATTTGTCCGAAAATCAAAGGCTAACACCCACCCAAAAACCAAATTCAATCATACTTGGGGGAAAAGTGTATTACCCATAAAATTGAAGCTTAATAGGAACTAAAAAGTGCAGGGATATGAACATGGTTAGAAATATAAGGCTTATACCCATTAAAATGGGTCTAGTCGAGTCAGGATCAATTTGTCCGAAAATCAAAGGCTAACACCCATCCAAAAACCAAATTCAATCATGCTTGGGGGAAAAGTGTATTACCCTTTAAATTGAAGTCTAATAAAAACTAAAAAGTATTTTGATATGACCAAGGTTAGAAATATAAGGCTTATACCCATTAAAATGGGGCTAGTCGAGTCAGGATCAATTTGTCCGAAAATCCAAGTCTAACACCCACCCAAAAACCAAGTTCAATAATACGTGGGGAAAAGTGTGTGACCCATAAAATTGAAGCTCAATAACACCTAAAAAGTACATTGATATGAATATGGTTTGAAATATAAGGCTTATACCCATTAAAATGGGGCTAGTCGAGTCAGGATCATTTTTTCCGAATATCCAAGGCTAACACCCACCATAAAACCAACTTCAATCATGCTTGGGGGAAAAGTGTGTTACCCATAAAATTGAAGCTTAATAGCAACTAAAAAGTGCAGGGATATGAACATGGTTAGAAATATAAGGCTAATACCCATTAAAATGGGTCTAGTCGAGTCGGGATCAATTTGTCCGAAAATCCAAGGCTAACACCCATCCAAAACCAAATTCAATCATGCTTGGGGAAAAGTGTATTACCCATAAAATTGAAGCTTAATAGCAACTAAAAAGTGCATGGATATGAACATGGTAAGAAATATAAGTCTAATACCCATTAAAATGGGTGTAGTCGAGTCAGGATCAATTTGTCCGAAAATCCAAGGCTAACACTCACCCAAAAACCAAGTTCAATCATGCTTGGGGAAAAGTGTTTGACCCATAAAATTGAAGCATAATAGCAACTAAAAAGTACATGGATATGAACATGGTAAGAAATATAAGTCTAATTCGCATTAAAATGGGTCTAGTCGAGTCAGGATCAATTTGTCCAGAAAATCCAAGGCTAACACTCACCCAAAACCAAGTTCAATCATGCTTGGGGAAAAGTGTTTGACCCATAAAATTGAAGCTGAATAACACCTAAAAAGTACATGGATATGAAAATGGTTGGAAATATAAGGCTTATACCCATTCAAATAGGGCTAGTCGAGCCAGGATCAATTTCTCCGAAAATCCAAGGCTAACACCCACCCAAAAACCAAATTCAATCATGCGTGGGGAAAAGTGTGTGACCCATAAAATTGAAGCTGAATAGCACCTAAAAAGTACCTGGATCTCAATATGGTTTGAAATATAAGGCTTATACCCATTAAAATGGGGCTAGTCGAGTCCATATCAATTTGTCCGAAAATCCAAGGCTAACACCCACCCAAAAACCAAATTCAATCATACTTGGGGGAAAAGTGTATTACCCATAAAATTGAAGCTTAATAGGAACTAAAAAGTGCAGGGATATGAACATGGTTAGAAATATAAGGCTAATACCCATTAAAATGGGTCTAGTCGAGTCAGGATCAATTTGTCCGAAAATCAAAGGCTAACACCCATCCAAAAACCAAATTCAATCATGCTTGGGGGAAAAGTGTATTACCCTTTAAATTGAAGTCTAATAAAAACTACAAAGTATTTTGATATGACCAAGGTTAGAAATATAAGGCTTATACCCATTAAAATGGGGCTAGTCGAGTCAGGATCAATTTGTCCGAAAATCCAAGTCTAACACCCACCTTAAAACCAAGTTCAATCATGCTTGGGGGAAAAGTGTGTTACCCATAAAATTAAAGCTCAATAACACCTAAAAAGTACATTGATATGAATATGGTTAGAAATATAAGGCTTATACCCATTAAAATGGGGCTAGTCGAGTCAGGATCAATTTGTCCGAAAATCCAAGTCTAACACCCACCTTAAAACCAAGTTCAATCATGCTTGGGGGAAAAGTGTGTTACCCATAAAATTGAAGCTTAATAGCAACTAAAAAGTGCAGGGATATGAACATGGTTAGAAATATAAGGCTAATACCCATTAAAATGGGTCTAGTCGAGTCAGGATCAATTTGTCCGAAAATCCAAAGCTAACACCAATCCAAAAACCAAATTCAATCATGCTTGGGGGAAAAGTGTATTACCCATAAAATTGAAGCTTAATAGCAACTAAAAAGTGCATGGATATGAACATGGTAAGAAATATAAGTCTAATACCCATTAAAATGGGTGTAGTCGAGTCAGGATCAATTTGTCCGAAAATCCAAGGCTAACACTCACCCAAAAACCAAGTTCAATCATGCTTGGGGAAAAGTGTTTGACCCATAAAATTGAAGCATAATAGCAACTAAAAAGTACATGGATATGAACATGGTAAGAAATATAAGTCTAATTCGCATTAAAATGGGTCTAGTCGAGTCAGGATCAATTTGTCCGAAAATCCAAGTCTAACACCCACCCAAAACCAAGTTCAATCATGCTTGGGGAAAAGTGTTTGACCCATAAAATTGAAGCATAATAGCAACTAAAAAGTACATTGATATGAATATGGTTTGAAATATAAGGCTTATACCCATTAAAATGGGGCTAGTCGAGTCAGGATCAATTTCTCCGAAAATCCAAGGCTAACACCCACCCAAAAACCAAATTCAATCATGCGTGGGGAAAAGTGTGTCACCCATAAAATTGAAGCTGAATAACACCTAAAAAGTACATGGATATCAATATGGTTTGAAATATAAGGCTTATACCCATTAAAATGGGGCTAGTCGAGTCAGTATCAATTTGTCCGAAAATCCAAGGCTAACACCCACCCAAAAACTAAGTTCAATCATGCTTGGGGGAAAAGTTTATTACCCATAAAATTGAAGCGTAATACCACCTAAAAAGTGCACAAATATGAACATGGTTTGAAATATAAGGCTTATACCCATTTAAATGGGGCTGGTCGAGTCAGAATCAATTTGTCCGAAAATCCAAGTCTAACACCCACCAAAAAACCAAGTTCAATCATGCTTGGGGAAAAGTGTGTTACCCATAAAATTGAAGCTTAATAGCAACTAAAAAGTGCACAAATATGAACATGGTTTGAAATATAAGGCTTATACCTATTAAAATGGGGCTAGTCGAGTCAGGATAAATTTGTCCGAAAATCCAAGGCTAATACCCACCCAAAAACCAAGTTCAATCATGCTTGGGGGAAAAGTGTGTGACCCTTAAAATTAAAGCTTAATAGCAACTAAAAAGTGCATGGAAATGAACATGGTTAGAAATATAAGCCTTATACCCATTAAAATGGGGTCAGTCGAGTCCGTATCAATTTGTCCGAAAATCCAAGGTTAACACTCCACCCATAAACCAAGTTCAATCATGCTTCGGGAAAAGTATATTGCCCATAAAATTGAAGCTTAATAGCAACTAAAAAGTGCAGGGATATGAACATGGTTAGAAATATAAGGCTAATACCCATTAAAATGGGTCTAGTCGAGTCATGATCAATTTGTCCGAAAATCAAAGGCTAACACCCATCCAAAAGCGAAATTCAATCATGCTTGGGGAAAGTGTATTACCCTTTAAATTGAAGTCTAATAAAAACTAAAAAGTATTTTGATATGAACAAAGTTAGAACTATAAGGCTTATACCCATTAAAATGGGGCTAGTCAATTCAGGATCAATTTGTCCGAAAATCCAAGGCTAACACCCACCCAAAAACCAAGTTCAATCATGCTTGGGGGAAAAGTATGTTACCCATAAAATTGAAGCCTAATAGGAACTAAAAAGTGCTTGGATATGAACACGGTTAGAAATATAAGGTTTACACCCATTAAAATGGGGCTAGTTGATTCAGGATCAATTTGTCCGAAAATCCAAGGCTAACACCCACCCAAAAACCAAGTTCAATCATGCTTGGGGGAAAAGTATGTTACACATAAAATTGAAGCTTAATAGCAACTAAAAAGTGCATGGATATGAACATGGTAAGAAATATAAGTCTAATACCCATTAAAATGGGTGTAGTCGAGTCAGGATCAATTTGTCCGAAAATCCAAGGCTAACACTCACCCAAAAACCAAGTTCAATCATGCTTGGGGAAAAGTGTTTGACCCATAAAATTGAAGCATAATAGCAACTAAAAAGTGCATGGATATGAACATGGTAAGAAATATAAGTCTAATTCGCATTAAAATGGGTCTAGTCGAGTCAGGATCAATTTGTCCGAAAATCCAAGTCTAACACCCACCCAAAAACCAAGTTCAATAATGCATGGGGAAAAGTGTGTGACCCATAAAATTAAAGCTCAATAACACCTAAAAAGTACATTGATATGAATATGGTTTGAAATATAAGGCTTATACCCATTAAAATGGGGCTAGTCGAGTCAGGATCAATTTCTCCGAAAATCCAAGGCTAACACCCACCCAAAAACCAAATTCAATCATGCGTGGGGAAAAGTGTGTGACCCATAAAATTGAAGCTGAATAGCACCTAAAAAGTACATGGATATCAATATGGTTTGAAATATAAGGCTTATACCCATTAAAATGGGGCTAGTCGAGTCCGTATCAATTTGTCCGAAAATCCAAGGCTAACACCCACTCAAAAACCAAGTTCAATCATACTTGGGGGAAAAGTGTATTACCCATAAAATTGAAGCTTAATAGCAACTAAAAAGTGCAGGGATATGAACATGGTTAGAAATATAAGGCTTATACCCATTAAAATGGGTCTAGTCGAGTCAGGATCAATTTGTCCGAAAATCAAAGGCTAACACCCATCCAAAAACCAAATTCAATCATGCTTGGGGGAAAAGTGTATTACCCATAAAATTGAAGCCTAATAGCAACTAAAAAGTGCATGGATATGAACATGGTTAGAAATATAAGGCTTATACCCATTAAAATGGGGCTAGTCGAGCCAGGATCAATTTGTCCGAAAATCCAAGGCTAACACCCACCCAAAAACCAACTTCAATCATGCGTGGGGGAAAAGTGTGTGACCCATAAAATTGAAGCTGAATAGCACCTAAAAAGTACATGGATATCAATATGGTTTGAAATATAAGGCTTATACCCATTAAAATGGGGCTAGTCGAGTCCAGTATCAATTTGTCCGAAAATCCAAGGCTAACACCCACCCATAAACCAAGTTCAATCATGCTTCGGGAAAAGTATATTGCCCATAAAATTGAAGCTTAATAGCAACTAAAAAGTGCAGGGATATGAACATGGTTAGAAATATAAGGCTAATACCCATTAAAATGGGTCTAGTCGAGTCATGATCAATTTGTCCGAAAAATCTAAGGCTAACACCCACACAAAAACCAAATTCAATCATGCTTGGGGGAAAAGTGTATTACCCTTTAAATTGAAGTCTAATAAAAACTTAAAAGTATTTGCATATGAACAAGGTTAGAAAGATAACGCTTATACCCATTAAAATGGAGCTAGTCGAGTCAGGATCAATTTGTCCGAAAACCCAAGGCTAACACTCGCCCAAAAACCAAGTTCGATCATGCTTGGGGAAAAGTTCGTTACGCATAAAATTGAAGCGTAATAGCACCTATAAAGGGATTGGATATGAACAAGGTTAGAAATATAAGGCTTATACCCATTAAAATGGGGCTAGTCGAGTCAGGATCAATTTGTCCGAAAATCAAAGGCTAACACCCACCCAAAAACCAAGTTCAATAATACGTGGGGAAAAGTGTGTGACCCATAAAATTGAAGCTGAATACCACCTAAAAAGTACATGGATATGACCATGGTTTGAAATATAAGGCTTATACCCATTAAAATGGGGCTAGTCGAGTCAGGATCAATTTGTCCGAAAATCAAAGCCTAACACCCATCCAAAAACCAAATTCAATCATGCTTGGGGGAAACGTGTATTACGCTTTAAATTGAAGTCTAATAAAAACTAAAAAGTATTTCGATATGACCAAGGTTATCAATATAGGGCTTATACCCATTTAAATGCGGCTAGTCGAGTCAGGATCATTTTGTCCGAAAATCCAAGGCTAACACCCGCCCAAAAACCAAGTTCAATCATGCTTGGGGAAAAGTGTGTTACGCATAAAATTGAAGCGTAATAGCACCTAAAAAGTACATGGATATCAATATGGTTTGAAATATAAGGCTTATACCCATTAAAATGGGGCTAGTCGAGTCAGGATCAATTTGTCCGAAAAACCCAAGGCTAACACCCACCCAAAACCAAATTCAATAATGTTTGGGGAAAAGTGTATTACCCTTAAATTGAAGTGTAATAAAAACTAGAAAAGTATTTAGATATGAACAAGGTTAGAAATATAAGTCTTATACCCATTAAAATGGGGATAGTCTAGTCGAGATCAATTTGTCCGAAAATCCAAGGCTAACACCCACCCAAAACCAAGTTCAATCATGCGTGGGGAAAAGTGTGTGACCCATAAAATTGAAGCTGAATAGCACCTAAAAAGTACATGGATATCAACATGGTTTGAAATATAAGGCTTATGCCCATTAAAATGGGGCTAGTCGAGTCCAGTATCAATTTGTCCGAAAATCCAAGGCTAACACCCACCCATAAACCAAGTTCAATCATGCTTCGGGAAAAGTATATTGCCCATAAAATTGAAGCTTAATAGCAACTAAAAAGTGCAGGGATATGAACATGGTTAGAAATATAAGGCTAATACCCATTAAAATGGGTCTAGTCGAGTCATGATCAATTTGTCCGAAAATCAAAGGCTAACACCCATCCAAAAGCGAAATTCAATCATGCTTGGGGAAAGTGTATTACCCTTTAAATTGAAGTCTAATAAAAACTAAAAAGTATTTTGATATGATCAAGATTAGAAATATAAGGCTTATACCCATTAAAATGGGGCTAGTCCAGTCAGGATCAATTTGTCCGAAAATCCAAGGCTGACACCCACCCAAAAACCAAGTTCAATCAGGCTTGGGGAAAAGTGCGTTATGCATAAAATTGAAGCTTAATAGAAACTAAAACGTGCATGGATATGAACATGGTAAGAAATATAAGTCTAATACCCATTAAAATGGGTCTAGTCGAGTCGGGATCAATTTGTCCGAAAATCCAAGGCTAATACCCACCCAAAACCAAATTCAATCATGCGTGGGGAAAAGTGTGTGACCCATAATATGGAAGGTGAATAGCACCTTAAAAGTACATGGATATGAATATGGTTAGAAATATAAGGCTTATACCCATTAAAATGGGGCTAGTCGAGTCAGGATCAATTTGTCCGAAAATCAAAGGCTAACACCCATCCAAAAACCAAATTCAATCATGCTTGGGGGAAAAGTGTATTACCCTTTAAATTGAAGTCTAATAAAAACTAAAAAGTATTTTGATATGACCAAGGTTATAAATATAGGGCTTATACCCATTTAAATGGGGCTAGTCGAGTCAGGATCATTTTGTCCGAAAATCCAAGGCTAACACCCACCCAAAAACCAACTTCAATCATGCGTGGGGGAAAAGTGTGTGACCCATAAAATTGAAGCTGAATAGCACCTAAAAAGTACATGGATATCAATATGGTTTGAAATATAAGGCTTATACCCATTAAAATGGGGCTAGTCGAGTCAGGATCAATTTGTCCGAAAAACCCAAGGCTAACACCCACCCAAAAACCAAATTCAATAATGCTTGGGGGAAAAGTGTATTACCCCTTAAATTGAAGTGTAATAAAAACTAGAAAAGTATTTAGATATGAACAAGGTTAGAAATATAAGTCTTATACCCATTAAAATGGGGATAGTCTAGTCAGGATCAATTTGTCCGAAAATCCAAGGCTAACACCCACCCAAAAACCAAGTTCAATCATGCTTGGTGAAAAGTATGTTACCCATAAAATTGAAGCTGAATAGCACCTAAAAAGTAGATGGATATCAACATGGTTTGAAATATAAGGCTTATACCCATTAAAATGGGGTTAGTCGAGTCAGGATCAATTTGTCCGAAAATCCAAGGCTAACACCCACCCAAAAACCAAGTTCAATCATGCTTGGGGGAAAAGTGTATTACCCTTTAAATTGAAGTCTAATAAAAACTAGAAAAGTATTTAGATATGAACAAGGTTAGAAATATAAGGCTTATACCCATTAAAATGGGGATAGTCGAGTCCGAATCAATTTGTCCGAAAACCCTAGGCTAACACCCACCCAAAACCAAATTCAATCATGCTTGGGGAAAAGTGTATTACACTTTAAATTGAAGTCTAATAAAAACTAGAAAAGTATTTAGATATGAACAAGGTTAGAAATATAAGGCTTATACCCATTAAAATGGGGTTAGTCGAGTCAGGATCAATTTGTCCGAAAATCCAAGGCTAACACCCACCCAAAAACCAAGTTCAATCATGCTTGGTGAAAAGTGTGTTACCCATAAAATTGAAGCTTAATAGCAACTAAAAAGTGCATGGATATGAACATGGTAAGAAATATAAGTCTAATACCCATTAAAATGGGTCTAGTCGAGTCAGGATCAATTTTGTCCGAAAATCCAAGCCTAACACTCACCCAAAAACCAAGTTCAATCATGCTTGGGGAAAAGTGTGTGACCCATAAAATTGATGCTGAATAATACCTAAAAAGTACATGGATATGAATATGGTTTGAAATATAAGGCTTATACCCATTAAAATGGGGCTAGTCGAGCAGGATCAATTTGTTCGAAAATCCAAGTCTAACACCCACCCAAAAACCAAGTTCAATCATGCTTGGGGGAAAAGTGTATTACCCATACAATTGAAGCTTAATAGCAACTAAAAAGTGCATGGATATGAACATGGTAAGAAATATAAGTCTAATACCCATTAAAATAGGTCTAGTCGTGTCAGGATCAATTTGTCCGAAAATCCAAGGCTAACACTCACCCA
Organism: Salix exigua; assembly: GCA_032356905.1. Lineage (NCBI taxonomy): Eukaryota > Viridiplantae > Streptophyta > Magnoliopsida > Malpighiales > Salicaceae > Salix > Salix exigua. The sequence continues at coordinate 9,358,448 of CM063602.1, read as the reverse complement.
AAAACCAAGTTCAATCATGCTTGGGGAAAAGTGTTTGACCCATAAAATTGAAGCTGAATAACACCTAAAAAGTACATGGATATGAATATTGTTAGAAATATAAGGCTTATACCCATTAAAATGGGGCTAGTCCAGCCAGGATCAATTTGTCCGAAAATTCAAGGCTAACACCCACCTATAAACCAATTTCAATCATGCGTGGGGAAAAGTGTGTGACCCATAAAATTGAAGCTGAATAGCACCTAAAAAGTACATGGATATCAACATGGTTTGAAATATAAGGCTTATACCCATTAAAATGGGTCGAGTCGAGTCCGGATCAATTTGTCAGAAAATCCAAGTCTAACACCCACCCAAAAACCAAGTTCAATCATGCTTGGGGAAAAGTGTGTGACCCATAAAATTGAAGCTGATTAAACAAAAAAGTGCATGGATATGAACATGGTTAGAAATATAAGGCTAATACCCATTAAAATGGGTCTAGTCGAGTCAGGATCAATTTGTCCGAAAATCCAAGGCTAACACCCACCTTAAAACCAAGTTCAATCATGATTGGGGGAAAAGTGTGTTACCTATAAAATTGAAGCGTAATACCAGCTAAAAAGTGCTTGAATATTAGGAAGGTTAGAAATATAAGGCTTATTCCCAATAAAATGGGACTAGTCGAGTCAGGATCAATTTTTCCGAAAATGCAAGGCTAACACTCACCCAAAAACCAAGTTCAATCATGCTTGGGGAAAAGTGTTTGACCCATAAAATTGAAGCATAATAGCAACTAAAAAGTGCATGGATATGAACATGGTAAGAAATATAAGTCTAATTCGCATTAAAATGGGTCTAGTCGAGTCAGGATCAATTTGTCCGAAAATCCAAGTCTAACACCCACCCAAAAACCAAGTTCAATAATGCATGGGGAAAAGTGTGTGACCCATAAAATTAAAGCTCAATAACACCTAAAAAGTACATGGATATGAATATGGTCTGAAATATAAGGCTTATACACATTAAAATGGGGCTAGTCGAGTCAGGATCAATTTGTCCGAAAATCAAAGGCTCACACCCATCCAAAAACGAAGTTCAATCATGTTTGTGGGACAAGTATTTTACCCATAAAATTAAAGCCTAATAGCAACCAAAAAGTGATTGGATATGAACAAGGTTAGAAATATAAGTCTTATACCCATTAATATGGGGCTAGTCGAGTTAGGATCAATTTGTCCGAAAATCAAAGGCTAACACCCACCCAAAAACCAAGTTCAATCATGTTTGGGGGTAAAGTGTATTACCCATAAAATTGAAGCGTAATACCAGCTAAAAAGTGCTGGAATATGAGGAAGGTTAGAAATATAAGGCTTATACCCATTAAAATGGGGCTAGTCGAGTGAGGATCATTTTGTCCAAAAATCCAAGGCTAACACCCATCCAAAAACCAAGTTCAATCATGTTTGCGGGACAAGTGTTTTACCCATAAAATTAAAGCCTAATAGCAACTAAAAAGTGATTGGATATGAACAAGGTAAGAAATATAAGGCTTCGACCCATTAAAATGGGGCTAGTCGAGTGAAGGTCAATTTGTCCGAAAATCCAAGGCTAACACTCACCCAAAAACCAAGTTTAATCATGCTTGGGGAAAAGTGTGTGACCCATAAAATTGAAGCTGAATAACACCTAAAAAGTACATGGATAAGAACATGGTTTGAAATATAAGGCCTATACCCATTAAAATGGGGCTAGTCGAGTCAGGATCAATTTGTCCGAAAATCCAAGGCTAACACCCACCCAAAAACCAAGTTCAATCATGCTTGGGGGAAAAGTGTGTTACCTATAAAATTGAAGCGTAATACCAGCTAAAAAGTGCTTGGATATGAGCAAGGTTAGAAATATAAGGCTTATACCCATTAAAATGAGGCTAGTCGAGTCAAGGTCAATTTGTCCGAAAATCCAAGGCTAACACTCACCCAAAAACCAAGTTCAATCATGCTTGGGGAAAAGTGTGTGACCCATAAAATTGATGCTGAATAATACCTAAAAAGTACATGGATATGAATATGGTCTGAAATATAAGGCTTATACCCATTAAAATGGGGCTAGTCGAGCAGGATCAATTTGACCGAAAATTGAAGTCTAACACCCACCCAAAAACCAAGTTCAATCATGCTTGGGGGAAAAGTGTATTACCCATAAAATTGAAGCTGAATAACACCTAAAAAGTACATGGATATGAATATTGTTAGAAATATAAGGCTTATACCCATTAAAATGGGGCTAGTCCAGCCAGGATCAATTTGTCCGAAAATTCAAGGCTAACACCCACCCAAAAACCAAATTCAATCATGCGTGGGGAAAAGTGTGTGACCCATAAAATTGAAGCGTAATACCAGCTAAAAAGTGCTTGGATATGAGCAAGGATAGAAATATAAGGCTTATACCCATTAAAATGGGGCTAGTCGAGTCCGGATCAATTTGTCAGAAAATACAAGGCTAACACCCACCCAAAAACCAAGTTCAATCATGCTTGGGGAAAAGTGTGTGACCCATAAAATTGAAGCTGATTAAACAAAAAAGTGCATGTATATGAACATGGTTAGAAATATAAGGCTAATACCCATTAAAATGGGTCTAGTCGAGTCAGTATCAATTTGTCCGAAAATCCAAGGCTAACACCCACCTTAAAACCAAGTTCAATCATGCTTGGGGGAAAAGTGTGTTACCTATAAAATTGAAGCGTAATACCAGCTAAAAACTGCTTGGATATGAGCAAGGATAGAAATATAAGGCTTATACTCATTAAAATGGGGCTAGTCGAGTCCGGATCAATTTGTCTGAAAATCCAAGGCTAACACTCACCCAAAAACCAAGTTCAATCATGCTTGGGGAAAAGTGTGTCACCCATAAAATTGAAGCTGAATAACACCTAAAAAGTACATGGATATGAATATGGTTTGAAATATATAAGGCTTATACCCATTAAAATGGGGCTAGTCGAGTCAGGATCAATTTGTCCGAAAATCCAAGTCTAACACGCACCCAAAAACCAAGTTCAATCATGCTTGGGGAAAAGTGTGTGACCCATAAAATTGAAGCTGAATAACAACTAAAAAGTGCATGGATATGAACATGGTTAGAAATATAAGGCTAATACCCATTAAAATGGGTCTAGTCGAGTCAGGATCAATTTATCCGAAAATCCAAGGCTAACACCCACCTTAAAACCAAGTTCAATCATGCTTGGGGGAAAAGTGTGTTACCCATAAAATTGAAGCGTAATACCCGCTAAAAAGTGCTTGTATACGAGCAAGGTTAGAAATATAAGTCTAATACCCATTAAAATGGGGCTAGTCGAGTCAGGATTAATTTGTCTGAAAATCCAAGGCTAACACCTACCCAAAAACCAAATTCAATCATGCGTGGGGAAAAGTGTGTGACCCATAAAATTGAAGCTGAATAGCACCTAAAAAGTACATGGATATCAACATGGTTTGAAATATAAGGCTTATTCCCATTAAAATGGGGCTAGTCGAGTCAGGATCAATTTGTCCGAAAAACCCAAGGCTAACACCCACCCAAAAACCAAATTCAATCATGCTTGGGGGAAAAGTGTATTACCCTTTAAATTAAAGTCTAATAAAAACTAGAAAAGTATTTAGATATGAACAAGGTTAGAAATATAAGGCTTATACCCATTAAAATGGGGATAGTCGAGTCAGGATCAATTTGTCCGAAAATCCAAGGCTAACACCCACCCAAAAACCAAGTTCAATCATGCTTGGTGAAAAGTGTGTGACCCATAAAATTGAAGCCTAATAGCAACTAAAAAGGGATTGGATACGATCAAGGTTAGAAATATAAGTCTTATACCCATTAAAATGGGGCTAGTCGAGTCAGGATCAATTTGTCCAAAATCAAAGGCTAACACCCATCCAAAAACCAAATTCAATCATGCTTGGGGGACAAGTGTATTACCCTTTAAATTGAAGTCTAATAAAAACTAAAAAGTATTTTGATATGACCAAGGTTAGAAATATAAGTCTTATACCTATTAAAACGGGGCTAGTCGAGTCAGGATCAATTTGTCCGAAAATCCAAGGCTAACACCCACCTTAAAACCAAGTTCAATCATCCTTGGGGGAAAAGTATGTTACCAATAAAATTGAAGCGTAATACCAGTTAAAAAGTGCTTGGATATGAACAAGGTTATAAATATAAGGCTTATACCCATTAAAATGGGGCTAGTAGAGTCCGGATCAATTTGTCTGAAAATCTAAGGCTAACACTCACCCAAAAACCAAGTTCAATCATGCTTGGGGAAAAGTGTGTCACCCATAAAATTGAAGCTGAATAACACCTAAAAAGTACATGGATATCAATATGGTTTGAAATATAAGGCTTATACCCATTAAAATGGGGCTAGTCGAGTCAGTATCAATTTGTCCGAAAATCAAAGTCTAAAACGCACCCAAAACCAAGTTCAATCATGCGTGGGGAAAAGTGTTTGACCCATAAAATTGAAGCTGAATAGCACCTAAAAAGTACTTGGATATCAACATGGTTTGAAATATAAGGCTAATACCCATTAAAATAGGTCTAGTCGAGTCAGGATCAATTTCTCCGAAAATCCAAGGACAACACCCACCCAAACACCAAGTTTAATTATGCGTGGTGAAAAGTGTGTTACCCATAAAATTGAAGCCTAATAGCAACTAAAAGGGATTGGATATGAACAAGGTTAGAAATATAACGCTTATACCCATTAAAATGGGGCTAGTCGAGTCAGGAACAATTTGTCCAAAAATCAAAGGCTAACACCCATCCAAAAACCAAGTTCAATCATGTTTGTGGGACAAGTGTTTTACCCATAAAATTGAAGCCTAATTACAACTAAAAAGTGATTGGATATGAACAAGGTTAGAAATATAAGGCTAATACCCATTAAAATGGGGCTAGTCGAGTCCGGATCAATTTGTCGGAAAACCCAAGGCTAACACCCACCCAAAAACCAATTTCAATCATGCTTGGGCGAAAAGTGTATTACCCTGTAAATTGAAGTCTAATAAAAACTAAGAAGTAATTGGATATGACCAAGGTTTGAAATATAAGGCTTATACCCATTAAAATGGGGCTTGTCGAGTCAGGATCAATTTATCCGAAAATCCAAGGCCAACACCCACCCAAAGACCAAGTTCAATCATGCTTGGGGGAAAAGTGTATTACCCATAAAATTGAAGCGTAATACCAGCTAAAAAGTGTTTGGATATGAGCAATGTTAGAAATATAAGGCTTATACCCATTAAAATGGGGTTAGTCGAGTCAGGATCAATTTGTCCGAAAATCAAAGGCTAACACCCATTCAAAAACCAAGTTCAATCATGTTTGTGGGACAACTGTTTTAGCCATAAAATTAAAGACTAATAGCAACTAAAAAGTGATTGGATATGAACAAGGTTAGAAATCTAAAGCTAATACCCATTAAAATGGAGCTAGTCGAGTTCGGATCAATTTGTCCGAAAACCCAAGGCTAACACCCACCAAAAACCAAATTCAATCATGCTTGGGGGAAAAGTGTATTACCCTTTAAATTGAAGTCTAATAAAAACTAAAAAGTATTTGGATATGACCAAGGTTAGAAATATAAGACTTATACCCATTAAAATAGGGCTAGTCGAGTCCGGATCAATTTGTCTGAAAATCCAAGGCTAACACCCACTCAAAAACCAAGTTCAATCATGCTTGGGAAAAAGTGTGTGACCCATAAAATTGAAGCTGAATAGCACCTAAAAAGTACATGGATATGAACATGGTTTGAAATACAAGGCTTATACCCATTAAAATGGGGATCGTTGAGTCAGGATCAATTTGTCCGAAAATCCAAGGCTAAAACTCACCCAAAAACCAAGTTCAATCATGCTTGGGGAAAAGTGTGTGACCCATAAAATTGAAGCTGAATAACACCTAAAAAGTACATGGATATGAATATGGTTTGAAATATAAGGCTTATACCCATTAAAATGGGGCTAGTCGAGTCAGGATCAATTTGTCCGAAAATCCAAGTCTAACACCCACCCAAAGACCAAGTTCAATCATGCTTGGGGGAAAAGTGTATTACCCATAAAATTGAAGCGTAATACCAGCTAAAAAGTGCTAGGATATGAGCAACGTTATAAATATAAGACTAACACCCACCCAAAAACCAAGTACAATCATGCTTGGTGAAAACTGAGTTACCCATAAAATGGAAGCCTAATAGCAACTAAAAAGGGATTGGATATGAGCAAGGTTAGAAATATAAGTCTTATACCCATTAAAATGGGGCTAGTCGAGTCAGGATCAATTTGTCCGAAAATCCAAGGCTAACACCCGCCTAAAAACCAAGTTCAATCATACTTGGGGAAAAGTGTGTTACCCATAAAATTGATGCCTAATAGCAACTAAAAAGGGATTGGATATGAACAAGGTTAGAAATATAAGGCTTCAACCCATTAAAATGGGGCTAGTCGAGTCACGGTCAATTTGTCCGAAAATCCAAGGCTAACACCCACCCAAAAACCAAGTTCAATCATGCTTGGGGGAAAAATGTGTTACCCATAAAATTGAAGCCTAGTAGCAACTAAAAAGTGTTTGGATATGAACAAGGTTAGAAATATAAGGCTAACACGCACCCAAAAACCAAGTTCAATCATGCTTGGGGGAAAAGTGTATTCCCTTTAAATTGAAGTCTAATAAAAACTAAGAAGTATTTGGATATGAATATGGTTTGAAATATAAGGCTTATACCCATTAAAATGGGGCTAGTCGAGTCAGGATCAATTTGTCCGAAAATCCAAGTCTAACACCCACCCAAAGACCAAGTTCAATCATGCTTGGGGGAAAAGTGTATTACCCATAAAATTGAAGCGTAATACCAGCTAAAAAGTGCTAGGATATGAGCAACGTTATAAATATAAGACATATACCCATTAAAATGGGGCTAGTCGAGTCAGGATCAATTTGTCCGAAAATCAAAGGCTAACACCCATCCAAAAACCAAGTTCAATCATGTTTGTGGGACAACTGTTTTAGCCATAAAATTGAAGTCTAATAGCAACTAAAAAGTGATTGGATATGAACAAGGTTAGAAATCTAAAGCTAATACCCATTCTAATGGGCCTAGTCGAGTTAGGATCAATTTGTCCGAAAATCCAAGGCTAACACCCACCCAAAAACCAAGTTCAATCATGCTTGGGGGAAAAGTGTATTACCCATAAAATTGAAGCGTAATACCAGCTAAAAAGAGCTTGGATATGAGCAAGGTTAGAAATATAAGGCTTATACCCATTAAAATGGGGCTAGTTGAGTCAGGATCAATTTGTCCGAAAACCCAAGGCTAACACCCACCCAAAAACCAATTTCAAGCATGCTTGGGGGAAAAGTGTATTACCCTTTAAATTGAAGTCTAATAAAAACTAAAAAGTATTTGGATATGACAAAGATTAGAAATATAAGGCTTATACCCATTAAAATAGCGCTAGTCGAGTCAGGATCAATTTGTCCAAAAATCCAAGGCTAACACCCACCCAAAAACCAAGTTCAATCATGCTTCGGGGAAAAGTGTATTACCCATAATATTGAAGCGTAATACCATCTAAAAAGTGCTTGTATATGAGCAAGGTTAGAAATATAAGGCTTATACCCATTAAAATGGGGCTAGTCGAGTAAGGATCAATTTGTCCGAAAATCCAAGGCTAACACCCACCTTAAAACCAAGTTCAATCATGCTGGGGGGAAGAGTGTGTTACCCAAAAAATTGAAGACTAATAGCAGCTAAAAAGGGATTTGATATGAACAAGTTTAGAAATATAAGGCTTATACCCATTAAAATGGGGCTAGTCGAGTCAGGATCAATTTGTCCGAAAATCCAAGGCTAACACCCACCCAAAAACCAAGTTCAATCATGCTTGGGGGAAAAGTGTATTACCCATAAAATTGAAGCCTAATAGCAACTAAAAAGGGATTGGATATGAACAAGGTTAGAAATCTAAGGCTAATACCCATTAAAATGGGGCTAGTCGAGTCCGGATCAATTTGTCCGAAAATCCAAGGCTAACACCCACCCAAAAACCAACTTCAATCATGCTTGGGGGAAAAGTGTATTTGTTGACATATAATGTCACACTTATATGTTTTATATATTTTGATGATAACAATAAAAAGAAAATGGACTAATAATATGCTTGGATGAGATTAAGCGATAAACAGGTTTTATACAAAGAATACATCAACAAGCATAACGGAGTACACGAAGAAATCACTCCAAGAAGTCCGAGATGCAAGCAAGTGAAGACAAAGAAAAAGTTTTCATTTTAGTGCTTTAATTATGTAAATCTCAATGTCTAACTTCATAGCACAATTTAAAATGAACTCACACACTTCACATTGCATGCATTAAAAGGATTTAATGATTACAGGATTAAGTCATAATCAATCGGTTCAAAAAATTCAGAAAAGATAATTTGTCACAATTGCCTTTCTGCATGAACCGGTCGACCGCTTGGTGTATACCAAGTGAACCGGTCGACCGCTTGAAGACAAATTGTCTTTTGAGCTGAACCGGTCGACCGCTTGGTTTATCAGTTGTGAACCGGTCGACCGCTGGAAGACAAAATGTCTTTCAAGCCGAACCAGTCGACCGCTTGGGTTATCCGTTGTGAACCGGTCGACCGCTTGAAGACGAATTGTCTTTTGAACTGAACCGGTCGACCACTTTATTTGTCCGTTGTGAACCGGTCGACCGCTTTATATGAAAGTTGCATTAAAATGGCTATAAACGGCTAGTTTCTTTTAGAAACTTATAAATAGGCCTCCTAATTGCAAAACAAAGACACACAGAACTTTCATATCTTATATTGAGGCAATTAGAGTGCAAAAACATCTTCATATCATCAATCTTCATTAATACTCATATTTGTGTTTAAATCTTCATATCTTAACACAAACAGTATTTCTCATTCTCACTACACTTAAACACCTTCAAATATTCTAAGTGTTATCAAGTGAGATAAAAAGATCATAGATATTCATTTGTAATATCTACACTATTAAGAGTGTATTGTTGTTTTACAAAAAAAACAATTGTAATATTCTTGAGTGTTGAAGAATAAAACTCTTTGATATTGGTGAGGAACATCACCAAGGAAAAATCTTGAAGAGGGTACATCTTCAAGTGGGAAGAAGGAAAATCTTGAAGAGGGCATATCTTCAAGTGGTGTAAAAGTCTTGGTGTGGATTCATCAAGCGAGATTTGTAATCTTGTTACTTGGACTAGTAAGAGAGTACAATACTCAAGTACGGATTTGTACTTGAATCTTGGACGTAGGCTTGCCGAACCAAGTTACAAACCGAGTTATCAATCTCTCTCTTATCTCTTTACTTTAAAGTAATTGATTTTAGAATTGCTATAATTATTGTATTTATACCTAATTCCCCCCCCCCTTAGGTGTATAGTTTCCTTAATCCTTGAATAACAATTGGTATCAGAGCTTAGTTCTCAATTATTAAGTTTGCTTAGACTTTGAGTAGAATGGCAACTACAAGTTACAATCTCCAAAATGAAGGTGCATCAACATCTAGACCACCATTTTTTATGGTAATGACTATGCATATTGGAAAGCTATTATGACTATATATCTTCAATATATATATTTTGATTTATGGCTTTCTATTGAAAATGGACCTCATAGACCACTCAAAACCGAAAATGGTATTGAGATTCCCAAAAGCATGATAGAATATACAGACTTAGATAAAAGATTACTTTCTATGGATGCTAAAGCCATGAACACCTTATACTGTGCATTAAATAGAAGTGAATTTAATAGAATATCTTCGTGTAAAAATGCTAGGGATATATGGCATACTTTAGAAGTAACGCATGAAGGAACTAACCAAGTAAAAGAATCAAAAATTGATATGTTAGTTCATCAATATGAGTTATTTAAAATGTTACAAAATGAATCCATAACAAGCATGTTTACTCATATGACTAGTATTACAAATAGTTTACATGCTCTTGGTAGAACTTACACAAATACAGAGATTGTAAGCAAGATTCTCAGATCTCTACCAAAAGCTTGGGAAGCTAAAGTGACAGCAATACGAGAAGCAAAAGATCTCACAAAATTACCATTAGAGGAGCTCATCGGTTCTCTAATGACTCATGAGATCACTATGGAAAAACAAGATCAGGAAGAAAGGCCAAAGAAAAATTTGGCATTTAAAACTGTTGAAGACGAGGCCAATGATGAAGACAATGGATGATGATCTTGTGGAAGATGTAGCATTGATCACAAGACAGTTTCGAAACTTTCTTAGAAAGAAAAATGATAAGAGAAAGTTTTTGAACTACAGAAACAAAGGAGAATCTAGCAAAGAAACTCCTAAATGCTACAAATGCAACAAAGTGGGACATATCAAAACCGATTGTCCCCTTCTTCAAATGAAAAAGAAAAATCGCTTTCAAAAGAAAGCCTTGAAAGCAACATGGAGCGATGACTCGGACTCAAGCTCCAATGATGAAGAAGAACATGTGGCTAACATGTGCTTTATGACAATTGAAAGCGAAAATGAGGTACAATCTTCGGATGATGAATCCGACCCTTCTTATATTGAACTACATGATCAACTTGAAAATTTGTATGTAGAATATAAGAAATTAGGTTCTAAATATAGTACTCTAAAAAGAAATCATATATGCTTAATTGAAGAAAAAGATTTATTAGAAAAGAAAGTATATGATTTAAATGACAAGAGTAGCAAGACCAATCAACTTGAAAAAGATAATAAATCATTAAAAGAGAAAGTTGATGAGTTGAATATAATTATCACAAAATTCACACAAGGCTCAAATTTTTTGAGAAAATGCTTTCAAGCCAAAAGGAGGATTAGGTTATCAACCTAATAACAAACAACACTACCTAAAGAATTCCGTGGTTAAAGCTAAAGAGTCTTAAGATCCACGTCATACCTGCAATTATTGTAGAAAATTAGGTCATTTGATTTATGCATGTCCTATGAAGGAAAATAAGACTGTCAAAATGATTTGGGTTCCAAAAGGAACCACTCCTAACCAAAAGGACCCAAGAAGGTATGGGTACCAAAATCCTCATCTTGATTCTGTTTTGTAGGAACCAAGGGAACATGGGGAGTGGTTTTTGGATAGTGCTTGTTCAAGACACATGACCGGAGACGGCACCCTTTTTTCAAGCCTTACCAAAACTAAAGGAGGAAAAGTGACTTTTGGGGACAACTCAAAAGGAAAAATTGTTGGAATTGGCAACATTGGAGGTATGTCTTCAACCTCCATTGAAAATGTATTTCTTGTTGATTTTCTCAAACATTACTTTCTTAGTATAATTCAATTATGTGACAAAGGATATAAAATCATGTTTGATCATACATGTTGCTTAATACTTAAAAATGACAAAATTATTTTTATCGGCAATAGAATTGGAAACATCTATAAGATCAAAATAGATACATGTATGAGTAGTGAAAGTTGTCTTGTTGCTAGTATAAATGATAGTTTTCTATGGCATAGAAGACTAGGTCACATAAGCATGGACATTCTTTCAAAATTGGCCAAAAATGATTTAGTTAAAGGTCTTCCTCATATTACATATGAAAAGGAAAAGTTGTGTGACGCTTGCCAAATGGGTAAACAATTCAAAACATCTTTTAAAAGTAAGAATCACATATCAACTGAAAGACCTTTAGAATTACTTCACATAGATCTATTTGGACCAACTAGAACAAGAAGTTTAAGTGGTAATAGATATGTGTTTGTAATTGTTGATGACTTTACTAGATATACATGGGTTATATTTTTGAAATCAAAAGATGAAACAATTCATGAATTTGTAAAGTTTTCAAAGAAAATCGAAAATGAGAAAGGATTTTCTATAATTAACATAAGGAGCGATCATGGTGGTGAATTCACAAGTGATTTATTTGAAACGTTTTGTGAAGAAAAAGGATACCACCACAACTTTTCAACTCCTAGAACTCCCCAACAAAATGGGGTTGTGGAAAGGAAAAATCGGTCTCTTCAAGAAATGGCAAGAACTATGATAAATGAATTTAACACCCCTAAATATTTTTGGGCGGAAGCCGTAAATACTTCTTGCTATGTTTTAAATTGTGTTACTTTGAGACCTGAGTTGAAAAAGACTCCTTATGAGCTTTGGAAAGGGAGGAAGCCCAACATCTCTTATTTTAAAGTCTTTGGTTCAAAATGCTTTATTCTAAACACTAAAGACAACCTTGATAAATTTGATTCAAAATCCGATGTTGGAATTTTTCTTGGATACTCCTCCTCTAGCAAAGCCTACAGAGTTTACAATAATAGAACACTTTGTCTTGAGGAATCCATGCATGTCGCCTTTGAGGAAACTCAAAATGACAAAATTGTTGAGATTCTAGATGACTTAAATAAAAGTGTTCAAAATTTGAATCTTCATGATAAAAATCCAAATGAAACATCAAATGAAGATATAAACAAGGACCAACCAAGCTCAAGCAATCAACAAGAGTTGGTAAGTAACTCCTTTGAGCCGCCAAAGGAGCTAAGGTATGTAAGTTCTCATCCTCCAGAATTAATTATTGGTAATCCGTTCGAGGGAACTAAAACTAGAGCATCCCTTAGAAATATTAGTGGACATTATGCATTTGTTTCTCAAATAGAACCTAAAACCTTTCTTGAAGCTGAAAATGATGAAAAATGGATTTTAGCCATGCAAGATGAGCTAAATCAGTTTGAGAGAAATGATGTTTGGGAACTAGTCCCTAGACCAAAAGATTTATCAATAATCGGTACTAAATGGGTCTTTAGAAACAAAGTTGATGAACATGGGACTATTGTTAGAAACAAAGCAAGACTAGTTGCTAAAGGTTATAATCAAGAAGAGGGAATAGATTATGAAGAAACCTTTACTCCAGTAGCTAGACTTGAATCTATAAGAATGCTATTAGCCTATGCATGTCATGCAAATTTTACGTTGTTCCAAATGGATGTTAAAAGTGCATTTTTAAATGGCTTTATAATGGAAGAAGTATATGTTGAACAACCTCAAGGCTTTGAAAATTTTGAATTTCCTAATCATGTTTTTAAACTCAAAAAGGCCTTGTATGGTTTAAAACAAGCACCTAGGGCATGGTATGATAGATTAAAAACATTTCTTATTGAAAATGACTTTAACATTGGCAAAATTGACACCACCACTGTTTACTGAAAAGAAAAGGAAAAGATATCCTTATTGTACAAATCTATGTTGATTATATAATTTTTGGTGCTACCAACTAATCTCTGTGTAAGGAATTTGCAAAATCCATGCAAGAGGAATTTGAAATGAGCTTGATGGGAGAATTAAATTTCTTCCTTGGATTGCAAATTAAGCAAACAAGAGATGGCATCTTCATCAACCAAAGCAAGTACACCAAGAATCTTCTGAAAAGATTTGGGATGGAACATGTCAAAGATGCTGACACACCCATGGGGACATCTACTAAGCTTGATATGGACGAAAAAGGTAAAACCGTAGACATCACCAAATATCGAGGTATGATATGTTCTCTTTTATATTTAACCGCAAGTAGACCCGATATTATGTTTAGTGTATGTTTATGTGCACGATTTCAAGCATGTCCTAAAGAATCCCATGTTAGTGCAGTGCAAAGAATTTTTCATTACTTGCATGGTACAATTAATTTAGGGTTGTGGTATCTGAAGGGAAGTGAAATGAGTTTAATTAGTTATTCGGATGCAGATTTTGCGGGTTGTAAAATTGATAGGAACAGTACTAGTGGAACTTGTCATTTTCTAGGATCATCACTCGTATCATGGGCAAGTAAGAAACAAAACTCGGTAGCCCTATCAACAACTGAAGTAGAATATATTGCGGCAGGCAGTTGTTGTGCACAAGTATTATGGATGAAACAAACTCTAGAGGATTATAGACTTAGGTTTGAAAATACTCCGATTAAATGTGATAATACAAGTGCTATTTGCCTATCTAAAAATCCTATTCAACACTCTCGTACAAAACACATAGAAATAAGACATCACTTCTTAAGGGATCACATTGCAAAAGGAGATATTGTACTTGAGTTTATAGGTACAGAACATCAACTTGCAGATATTTTTACAAAACCCTTAGCCAAAGATCGCTTTTGCGAAATAAGAAGGAACCTAGGGTTTATCCATGCAAATGATGTTTTATTTTTGTATAAATCAATGGTTATAAGTTGGATTTATTTGATGTTAAAATGTATACCCTTGGAGCATAAGAAAGTTGTTCAAAACAAATATTGGAGAATTTAGAAATTCAGGATGAACCGGTCGATCTGTTCATCAAGAGCAAGTCCAACCAGTAGACCAGGTTGAGACAGAAAAAATAGAGGATGGCTACTGGAATTTTTCGAATTTTGGAGGAAAATGGTTCGAACATAATTTTTAGACATAAAGGGTACTTTTGAAGATTAATGAATGATTTTAAAGTCAAAATACAAAAATTTCCATTTTTGCATGTACCTGGTCGACCGGTTGAGCTGGAGGAACAATGAGCGTTAGCTCATCGCCTAAAATATGCATTTTTAGCCCCTTGATTTGTTTGCCTTTTGGACATAATTTTTACATGAAAAGGCTACATTGTGAGTGGAAAGAACGGTTCAAAAGAGAAATTTGGGAAATTCTCAACTTGGGAGTCAACCGGTCGACCAGTTGAACTTACCCCAAGGCAACCGGTCGATCAGGTTGCTCGATAGTATAAATACTATCTAGGGTTTCAAAACACATTCAACGGACAACATTCAAAAATCCGAAAATACTGACCTCAAACCCTCTCAAAAACTACTCTAAATCAAAACACCCATAGCCTAATTAAAGTCAATGGCACCTCGAAGCGATTAAGAAGGATCGAATCAAGGAGCAAAAGAGCCAATGATCCGGCTTCCTTATCGGTGATAATGTTCAAAGATTTTTGAGTAATTTCTCAAATAGAGCTATCATTGTAGAAAGAGGTTTAAGCAATGATCTATCCGCTTTAGGTATAGACACTTTATTTGCTTGAAATGGGTCGGTACTCATTATATGAATATAGGAAACCTACATACCCTAAATTGATGAGAATGTTCTTTGCTAATATGAGGGTTAATGTAGAACCAAGAATAATGAGTACCCTTCAAGGACATCCCATTGAATTTAATTGTGATGAATTAGCTGAGATATTGGGTATATCTAATGATGGTCCGAGAGTGTTTGATATTAAAATAATTCGACCATTGAAGGTTTTAGCTATGATTATGTCTGTTGCATTGCACACCGGAAATAATGGATTTGCTCCAGTGCTAAAATAAAGAGTCAAGATCTTTTATTGAGACCTAGAATACTCCATAGAATTATTGCTCACAATATCTTGCCCAAAAGGGGCATTATGATGAAGTCACATTTATGGAGTTATGCTTAATTGATTGTATAATTCAACGAAGGCCAATAAACCTTCCATACATCTTGATTAGGAATATAATCTTAGCATATGATCAAAAACAAAAGGCTCTACCTTATGGTCAAGTGTTTACCACTATTTTTGAGCATTTTGAGATCTTGCTTGACTGATTCACGGATAAGAGACCGTACTCGAGATAAAACGGAGATAAATAACACCACTCTAACTAGGATGAAATATGTGCTTAATGAGCATGGTGAGTGGATTCAAGGGCACCAAGAAGGTGCACATGCTTGAGGAAGAGCATGAAGAGGAGGAGAATGCGATCGAGGATCAAGGAGAAGATATACGAGTGGTCTGGTCTCATAGGGTAGAGAGTCGTCTCACGCTCATAGAGACAGATATACGATCCATAAGAGACTCTCACATAGAGATGCGGGCTGATATACAGGAGATGAAGGCGATGATGGCTTCACTTCTCTCACGGAACCCACCTCCTTCGTGATTTTGTATCATGCATCTCATCTTATTTATGCTGTTATTTAGAGATATTGTATTTATGCTTTTCATTTTGGATATATGTACAATGATATTGAATATTGTGTTCTTATTTATCCATAATGATTAACCTTCTTTTGTTGATGCCAAAGGGGAGAGAAATATGAAAATATCAAATGCATCAATAATGGGGGAGTAAAATATGAGAATATAAAAAAAAAATTATATGCATATATTTAGGGGGAGAAAAATGAATTTCTCTTATAAATTTCATATGATATTTGTACTTAGATTAAATTGCTAAAAATGTTCAATGTCTCCTATATATTGCATTATAATATTTAGTGGGAGACTCCATTTATTATCTAAGTTTTTTGTTTATTGTCATCATCAAAAAGGGGGAGATTGTTGACATATAATGTCACACTTATATGTTTTATATATTTTGATGATAACAATAAAAAGAAAATGGACTAATAATATGCTTGGATGAGATTAAGCGATAAACAGGTTTTATACAAAGAATACATCAACAAGCATAACGGAGTACACGAAGAAATCACTCCAAGAAGTCCGAGATGCAAGCAAGTGAAGACAAAGAAAAAGTTTTCATTTTAGTGCTTTAATTATGTAAATCTCAATGTCTAACTTCATAGCACAATTTAAAATGAACTCACACACTTCACATTGCATGCATTAAAAGGATTTAATGATTACAGGATTAAGTCATAATCAATCGGTTCAAAAAATTCAGAAAAGATCATTTGTCACAATTGCCTTTACTGCATGAACCGGTCGACCGCTTGGTGTATACCAAGTGAACCGGTCGACAGCTTGAAGACAAATTGTCTTTTGAGCTGAACCGGTCGACCAGCTTGGTTTATCGGTTGTGAACCGGTCGACCGCTGGAAGACAAAATGTCTTTCAAGCCGAACCAGTCGACCGCTTGGGTTATCCGTTGTGAACCGGTCGACCGCTTGAAGACGAATTGTCTTTTGAACTGAACCGGTCGACCACTTTATTTGTCCGTTGTGAACCGGTCGACCACTTTATATGACTGTTGCATTAAAACGACTATAAACGGCTAGTTTCTTTTAGAAACTTATAAATAGGCCTCCTAATTGCAAAACAAAGACACACAGAACTTTCATATCTTATATTGAGGCAATTAGAGTGCAAAAACATCTTCATATCATCAATCTTCATTAATACTCATATTTGTGTTTAAATCTTCATATCTTAACACAAACAGTATTTCTCATTCTCACTACAAAAACAACCATTGTAATATTCTTGAGAGTTTAAGTATAAAACTCTTTGATATTGGTGAGGGAACATCACCAAGGAAAAATCTTGAAGAGGGTACATCTTCAAGTGGGAAGAAGGAAAATCTTGAAGAGGGCATATCTTCAAGTGGTGTAAAAGTCTTGGTGTGGATTCATCAAGCGAGATTTGTAATCTTGTTACTTGGACTAGTAAGAGAGTACAATACTCAAGTACGGATTTGTACTTGAATCGTAGACGTAGGCTTGCCGAACCACGTTAAAAACCGAGTTAGCAATCTCTCTCTCTTATCTCTTTACTTTAAAGTAATTGATTTTAGAATTGCTACAATTATTGTATTTACACCTAATTCCCCCCCCTTAGGTGTATAGTTTCCTTAATCCTTGAATAACAGTATTACCCTTTAAATTGAAGTCTAATAAAAACTAAACAGTATTTGGATATGAACAAGGTTAAAAATATAACGCTAATACCCATTAAAATGGGGTTAGTCGAGTCAGGATCAATTTGTCCAAAAATCCAAGGCTAATACCCGCCCAAAAACCAAGTTCAATCATGCTTGGGGAAAAGTGTGTGACCCATAAAATTGAAGCTTAATAGCACCTAAAAAGTATATGGATATGAACATGGTTTGAAATTTAAGGCTTATACCCATTAAAATGGGGTTAGTCGAGTGACGATCAATTTGTCCGAATATCAAAGGCTCACACCCATCCAAAAACCAAGTTCAATCATGTTTGTGTGACAAGTGTTTTACCCCTAAAATTCAAGCCTAATAGCAACTAAAAAGTGATTGGATATGAACAAGATTAGAAATCTAAGGCTTATACCCATTAAAATGGGGCTAGTCGAGTCCGGATCAATTTGTCTGAAAACCCAAGGCTAACAACCACCCAAAAACCAAATTCAATCATGCTTGGGGGAAAAGTGTATTACCCTTTAAATTGAAGTCTAATAAAAACTAAAAAATATTTGGATATGAACAAGGTTAGAAATATAAGGCTAATACCCATTAAAATGGGGCTAGTCGAGGCAGGATCAATTTGTCCGAAAATCCAAGGCTAACACCCACCCAAAAACCAAGTTCAATCATGCTTGGGGGAAAAGTGTATTACCCATAAAATTGAAGCGTGATACCAGCTAAAAAGTGCTATGATATGAGCAAGGTTAGAAATATAAGGCTTATACCCATTAAAATGGGGTTAGTCGAGTCAGGATCAATTTGTCCGAAAATCCAAGGCTAACACCCACCCAAAAACCAAGTTCAATCATGCTTGGGGGAAAAGTGTATTACCCATAAAATTGAAGCGTGATACCAGCTAAAAAGTGCTTTGATATGAGCAAGGTTAGAAATATAAGGCTTATAACCATTAAAATGGGGCTAGTGGAGTCGAGCATCAATTTGTCCGAAAATCCAAGGCTAACACCCACCCAAAACCAAGTTCAATCATGCTTGGGGAAAAGTGTATTACCCATAAAATTGAAGCGTGATACCAGCTAAAAAGTGCTTTGATATGAGCAAGGTTAGAAAGATAAGGCTTATAACCATTAAAATGGGGCTAGTGGAGTCAGCATCAATTTGTCCGAAAATCCAAGGCTAACACCCACCCAAAAACCAAGTTCAATCATGCTTGGGGGAAAAGTGTATTACCCATAAAATTGAAGCGTGATACCAGCTAAAAAGTGCTTGGATATGAACAAGGTTAGAAATATAAGGCTTATACCCATTAAAAGGGGGCTAGTCGAGTCAGGATCAATTTGTCCGAAAATCAAAGGCTAACACCTATCCAAAAACCAAGTTCAATCATGTTTGTGGGACAAGTGTTTTACCCATAAAATTGAAGCGTAATAGCAACTAAAAAGTAATTGGATATGAATAAGGTTAGAAATCTAAGGCTTCGACCCATTAAAATGGGGCTAGTCGAGTGAAGGTCAATTTGTCCGAAAATCCAAGGCTAACACCCGCCCAAAAACCAAGTTCAATCATGCTTGGGGAAATGTGTGTTACGCATAAAATTGAAGCGTAATAGCACCTATAAAGTGCTTTGATATGAGCAAGGTTAGAAATATAAGGCTTATAACCATTAAAATGGGGCTAGTGGAGTCGACATCAATTTGTCCAGAAAATCCAAGGCTAACACCCACCCAAAACCAAGTTCAATCATGCTTGGGGAAAAGTGTATTACCCATAAAATTGAAGCGTGATACCAGCTAAAAAGTGCTTTGATATGAGCAAGGTTAGAAAAATAAGGCTTATAACCATTAAAATGGGGCTAGTGGAGTCGAGCATCAATTTGTCCAGAAAATCCAAGGCTAACACCCACCCAAAACCAAGTTCAATCATGCTTGGGGGAAAAGTGTATTACCCATAAAATTGAAGCGTGATACCAGCTAAAAAGTGCTTGGATATGATAAAGGTTACAAATATAAGGCTTATACCCATTAAAATGGGGATAGTCGAGGCAGGATCAATTTGTCCGAAAATCCAAGGTTCACACCCATCCAAAACCAAGTTCAATCATGTTTGTGGGACAAGTGTATTACCCATAAAATTGAAGCGTAATACCAGCTAAAAAGTACTTGTATATGAGAAAGGTTAGAAATATAAGGCTTATACCCATTAAAATGGGGTTAGTCGAGTCGGGATCAACTTGTCCAGAAAATCCAAGGCTCACACCCATCCAAAAACCAAGTTCAATCATGTTTGTGGGACAAGTGTATTATCCAGAAAATTGAAGCGTAATACCAGCTAAAAAGTACTTGGATATGATCAAGGTTAGAAATATAAGGCTTATACCCATTAAAATGGGGTTAGTCGAGTCAGGATCAATTTGTCCGAAAATCCAAGGCTAACACCCACCCAAAAACCAAGTTCAATCATGCTTGGGGGAAAAGTGTATTACCCATAAAATTGAAGCGTGATACCAGCTAAAAAGTGCTTTGATATGAGCAAGGTTAGAAATATAAGGCTTATAACCATTAAAATGGGGCTAGTGGAGTCAGCATCAATTTGTCCGAAAATCCAAGGCTAACACCCACCCAAAAACCAAGTTCAATCATGCTTGGGGGAAAAGTGTATTACCCATAAAATTGAAGCGTGATACCAGCTAAAAAGTGCTTGGATATGATAAAGGTTAAAAATATAAGGCTTATACCCATTAAAATGGGGATAGTCGAGTCAGGATCAATTTGTCCGAAAATCCAAGGTTCACACCCATCCAAAAACCAAGTTCAATCATGTTTGTGGGACAAGTGTATTACCCATAAAATTGAAGCGTAATACCAGCTAAACAGTACTTGTATATGAGAAAGGTTAGAAATATAAGGCTTATACCCATTAAAATGGGGGTAGTCGAGTCAGGATCAATTTGTCCGAAAATCCAAGGCTAACACCCACCTTAAAACCAAGTTCAATCATGTTTGTGGGACAAGTGTTTTACCCATAAAATTGAAGCCTAATAGCAGCTAAAAAGTGATTGGATATGAACAAGGTTAGAAATCTAAGGCTAATACCCATTAAAATAGGGTTAGTCGAGTCCGGATCATTTTCTCACGAAAACCCAAGGCTAACACCAACCCAAAAACCAAATTCAATCATGCTTGGGGGAAAAGTGTATTACCCTTTAAATTGAAGTCTAATAAAAACTAAAAAATATTTGGATATGAACAAGGTTAGAAATATAAGCCTAATACCCATTAAAATGGGGCTAGTCGAGGCAGGATCAATTTGTCCGAAAATCCAAGGCTAACACCCACCCAAAAACCAAGTTCAATCATGCTTGGGGGAAAAGTGTAGTACCCATAAAATTGAAGCGTGATACCAGCTAAAAAGTGCTTGGATATGAGCAAGGTTAGAAATATAAGGCTTATACCCATTAAAATGGGGTTAGTCGAGTCAGGATCAATTTGTCCGAAAATCCAAGCCTAACACGCACCCAAAAACCAAGTTCAATCATCCTTGGGGGAAAAGTGTGTGACCCATAAAATTGAAGCGTGATACCAGCTAAAAAGTGCTTTGATATGAGCAAGGTTAGAAATATAAGGCTTATAACCATTAAAATGGGGCTAGTGGAGTCAGCATCAATTTGTCCGAAAATCCAAGGCTAACACCCACCCAAAAACCAAGTTCAATCATGCTTGGGGGAAAAGTGTATTACCCATAAAATTGAAGCGTGATACCAGCTAAAAAGTGCTTTGATATGAGCAAGGTTAGAAATATAAGGCTTATACCCATTAAAATGGTGCTAGTCGAGTCAGAATGAATTTAAAGCTAACACCCACCCAAAAACCAAGTTCAATCATGTTTGAGGGAAAAGTGTTTACCCATCAAATTGAAGCGTCATACCAACTAAAAAGGGCTTGGATATGAAAAAGGTTAAAAATGTAAGGCTAATACGTATTTAAATGGGGTTAGTCGAGTCAGGATCAATTTGTCCGAAAATCCAAGGCTAACACCAACCCAAAAACCAAGTACAATCATGTTAGGGGGAAAAGTGTATTACCCATTAAATTGAAGCCTAATACCAACTAAAAAGGGCTTGAATATGAACAAATTTAGAAATATAAGGCTTATACTCATTTAAATGGGGCTAGTCGAGTCGAGATCAACTTGTCCAGAAAATCCAAGGCTCACACCCATCCAAAAACCAAGTTCAATCCTGTTTGTGGGACAAGTGTATTACCCATAAAATTGAAGCGTAATACCAGCTAAAAAGTACTTGTATATGAGCAAGGTTAGAAATATAAGGTTTATACCCATTAAAATGAGGTTAGTCGAGTCGGGATCAATTTGTCCGAAAATCCAAGGCTAACACCAACCCAAAAACCAAGTTCAATCATGCTTGGGGAAAAGTGTATTACCCATAAAATTGAATTGTGATACCAGCTAAAAAGTGCTTTGATATGAGCAAGGTTAGAAATATAAGGCTTATAACCATTAAAATGGGGCTAGTGGAGTCGACATCAATTTGTCCAGAAAATCCAAGGTTAACACCCACCCAAAAACCAAGTTCAATCATGCTTGGGGAAAAGTGTATTACCCATAAAATTGAGCGTGATACCAGCTAAAAAGTGCTTGGATATGATAAAGGTTAAAAATATAAGGCTTATACCCATTAAAATGGGGATAGTCGAGTCAGGATCAATTTGTCCGAAAATCCAAGGTTCACACCCATCCAAAAACCAAGTTCAATCATGTTTGTGGGACAAGTGTATTACCCATAAAATTGAAGCGTAATACCAGCTAAACAGTACTTGTATATGAGAAAGGTTAGAAATATAAGGCTTATACCCATTAAAATGGGGGTAGTCGAGTCAGGATCAATTTGTCCGAAAATCCAAGGCTAACACCCACCTTAAAACCAAGTTCAATCATGTTTGTGGGACAAGTGTTTTACCCATAAAATTGAAGCCTAATAGCAACTAAAAAGTGATTGGATATGAATAAGGTTAGAAATCTAAGGCTAATACCCATTAAAATGGGGCTAGTCGAGTCCGGATCATTTTCTCTGAAAACCCAAGGCTAACACCAACCCAAAAACCAAATTCAATCATGCTTGGGGGAAAAGTGTATTACCCTTTAAATTGAAGTCTAATAAAAACTAAAAAATATTTGGATATGAACAAGGTTAGAAATATAAGCCTAATACCCATTAAAATGGGGCTAGTCGAGGCAGGATCAATTTGTCCGAAAATCCAAGGCTAACACCCACCCAAAAACCAAGTTCAATCATGCTTGGGGGAAAAGTGTAGTACCCATAAAATTGAAGCGTGATACCAGCTAAAAAGTGCTTGGATATGAGCAAGGTTAGAAATATAAGGCTTATACCCATTAAAATGGGGTTAGTCGAGTCAGGATCAATTTGTCCGAAAATCCAAGGCTAACAACCACCCAAAAACCAAGTTCAATCATGCTTGGGGGAAAAGTGTATTACCCATAAAATTGAAGCGTGATACCAGCTAAAAAGTGCTTGGATATGAGCAAGGTTAGAAATATAAGGCTTATACCCATTAAAATGGGGTTAGTCGAGTCAGGATCAATTTGTCCGAAAATCCAACGCTAACACCCACCCAAAAACCAAGTTCAATCATGCTTGGGGGAAAAGTGTAGTACCCCTAAAATTGAAGCGTGATAGCAGCTAAAAAGTGCTTGGATATGAGCAAGGTTAGAAATATAAGGCTTATACCCATTAAAATGGGGTTAGTCGAGTCAGGATCAATTTGTCCGAAAATCCAAGGCTAACACCCACCCAAAAACCAAGTTCAATCATGCTTGGGGGAAAAGTGTATTACCCATAAAATTGAAGCGTGATACAAGCTAAAAAGTGCTTGGATATGAGCAAGGTTAGAAATATAAGGCTTATACCCATTAAAATGGGGTAGTCGAGTCAGGATCAATTTGTCCGAAAATCCAAGGCTAACACCCACCCAAAAACCAAATTCAATCATGCTTGGGGGAAAAGTGTATTACCCTTTAAATTGAAGTCTAATAAAAACTGAACAGTATTTGGATATGAACAAGGTTAGAAATATAAGGCTTATACCCATTAAAATGGGGCTAGTTGAGTGACGATCAATTTGTCCGAATATCAAAGGCTCACACCCATCGAAAAACCAAGTTCAATCATGTTTGTGGGACAAGTGTTTTACCCATAAAATTCAAGCCTAATAGCAACTAAAAAGTGATTGGATATGAACAAGGTTAGAAATCTAAGGCTTATACCCATTAAAATGGGGCTAGTCGAGTCCGGATCAATATGTCTGAAAACCCAAGGCTAACACCCACCCAAAAACCAAATTCAATCATGCTTGGGGGAAAAGTGTATTACCCTTTAAATTGAAGTCTAATAAAACCTAAAAAGTACTTGGATATGAACAAGGTTAGAAATATAAGGCTAATCCCCATTAAAATAGGGCTAGTCGAGTCCGGATCAATTTGTCCGAAAACCCAAGGCTAACACCCACCCAAAAACCAAATTCAATCATGCTTGGGGGAAAAGTGTATTACCCTTTAAATTGAAGTCTAATAAAAACTAAAAAGTATTTGGATATGACCAAGGTTAGAAATCTAAGGCTAATACCCATTAAAAAGGGGCTAGTCGAGTCAGGATCAATTTGTCCGAAAATCCAAGGCTAACACCCACCTTAAAACCAAGTTCAATCATGCTTGGGAAAAAGTGTGTGCCCATAAAATTGAAGCTTCATAGCAACTAAAAAGTGCAGGGATATGAACATGGTTAGAAATATATGGCTAATACCCATTAAAATGGGTCTAGTCGAGTCAGGATCAATTTGTCCAAAAATCAAAGGCTAACACCCACCCAAAAACAAAATTCAATCATGCTTGGGGGAAAAGTGTATTACCCTTTAAATTGAAGTCTAATAAAAACTTAACAGTATTTGGATATGAACAAGGTTAGAAATATAAGGCTTATACCCATTAAAATGGGGCTAGTGGAGTCAGGATCAATTTGTCAGAAAATCCTAGGCTCACACCCATCCAAAAACCAAGTTCAATCATGTTTGTGGGACAAGTGTATTACCCATAAAATTGAAGCGTAATACAAGCTAAAAAGTACTTGGATGTGAGCAAGGTTAGAAATATAAGGCTATCACCCATTAAAATGGAGTTAGTCGAGTCGGGATCAATTTGTCCGAAAATCCAAGGCTGACACCAACCCAAAAACCAAGTTCCATCATGCTTGGGGAAAAGTGTATTACCCATAAAATTGAAGCGTGATACCAGCTAAAAAGTGCTTTGATATGTACAAGGTTAGAAATATAAGGCTAATACCCATTAAAATGGGGTTAGTGGAGTCTGGATCAATTTGTCCGAAAATCCAAGGCTCACACCCATCCAAAAACCAAGTTCAATCATGTTTGTGGGACAAGTGTATTACCCATAAAATTGAAGCGTAATACCAGCTAAACAGTACTTGTATATGAGCAAGGTTAGAAATATAAGGCTTATACCCATTAAAATGGGGTTAGTCAAGTCAGGATCAATTTGTCCGAAAATCCAAGGCTAACACCCACCTTAAAACCAAGTTCAATCATGTTTGTGGGACAAGTGTGTTACCCATAAAATTGAAGCCTAATAGCAACTAAAAAGTGATTGGATATGAAAAAGGTTAGAAATCTAAGGTTATACCCATTAAAATGGGGCTAGTCGAGTCCGGATCAATGTGTCTGAAAACCCGAGGCTAACACCCACCCAAAAACCAAATTCAATCATGCTTGGGGGAAAAGTGTATTACCCTTTAAATTGAAGTCTAATAAAACCTAAAAAGTACTTGGATATGAACAAGGTTAGAAAAATAAGGCTAATACCCATTAAAATGGGGCTAGTCGAGTCAGGATCAATTTGTCCGAAAATCCAAGGCTCACACCCATCCAAAAACCAAGTTCAATCATGTTTGTGGGACAAGTGTATTACCCATAAAATTGAAGCGTAATACCAGCTAAAAAGTACTTGGATATGAGAAAGGTTAGAAATATAAGGCTTATACGCATTAAAATGGGGTTAGTTGACTCAGGATCAATTTATCCGAAAATCCAAGGCTAACACCCACCAAAAAACCAAATTCAATCATGCTTGGGGGAAAAGTGTATTACCCTTTAAATTGAAGTCTAATAAAAACTAAAAAGTACTTGGATATGAAAAGGTTAGAAATATAAGGCTTATACCCATTAAATTGGGGTTAGTCGAGTCGGGATCAATTTGTCCAGAAAATCCAAGGCTAACACCCACCCAAAACCAAATTCAATCATGCTTGGGGAAAAGTGTATTACCCTTTAAATTGAAGTCTAATAAAAACTAAAAAGTACTTGGATATGAACAAGGTTAGAAATATAAGGCTAATACCCATTAAAATGGGGCTAGTCGAGTCGGGATCAATTTGTTCGAAAATCCAAGGCTCACACCCATCCAAAACCAAGTTCAATCATGTTTGTGGGACAAGTTTATTACCCATAAAATTGAAGTGTAATACCAGCTAAAAAGTACTTGTATATGAGCAAGGTTAGAAATATAAGGCTTGTACCCATTAAAATGGGGTTAGTCGAGTCGGGATCAATTTGTCCGAAAATCCAAGGCTAACACCAACCCAAAAACCAAGTTCAATCATGCTTGGGGGAAAAGTGTATTACCCATAAAATTGAAGCGTGATACCAGCTAAAAAGTGCTTTGATATGAGCAAGGTTAGAAATATAAGGCTTATAACCATTAAAATGGGGCTAGTGGAGTCAGGATCAATTTGTCCGAAAATCCAAGGCTCACACCCATCCAAAAACCAAGTTCAATCATGGTTGTGGGACAAGTGTATTACCCATAAAATTGAAGCGTAATACCAGCTAAAAAGTACTTCTATATGAGCAAGGTTAGAAATATAAGGCTTATACCCATTAAAATGGGGTTAGTCGAGTCAGGATCAATTTGTCCGAAAATCCAAGGCTAAAACCCACCGTAAAACCAAGTTCAATCATGTTTGTGGGACAAGTGTTTTACCCATAAAATTGAAGCCTCATAGCAACTAAAAAGTGATTGGATATGAATGAGGTTAGAAATCTAAGGCTAATACCCATTAAAATGGGGCTAGTCGAGTCCGGATCATTTTCTCTGAAAACCCAAGGCTAACACCCACCCAAAAACAAAATTCAATCATGCTTGGGGGAAAAGTGTATTACCCTTTAAATTGAAGTCTAATAAAAACTAAAAAATATTTGGATATGAACAAGGTTAGAAATATAAGGCTAATACGCATTAAAATGGGGTTAGTTGACTCAGGATCAATTTGTCCGAAAATCCAAGGCTAACACCCACCAAAAAACCAAATTCAATCATGCTTGGGGGAAAAGTGTATTACCCTTTAAATTGAAGTCTAATAAAAACTGAACAGTATTTGGATATGAACAAGGTTAGAAATATAAGGCTTATACCCATTAAAATGGGGCTAGTCGAGTCAGGATCAATTTGTCCGAAAATCCAAGGCTCACACCCATCCAAAAACCAAGTTCAATCATGTTTGTGGGACAAGTGTATTACCCATAAAATTGAAGCGTAATACCATCTAAAAAGTACTTGTATATGAGAAAGGTTAGAAATTTAAGGCTTATACCCATTAAAATGGGGTTAGTCGAGTCAGGATCAATTTGTCCGAAAATCCAAGGCTAAAACCCACCCAAAAACTAAGTTCAATCATGCTTGGGGGAAAAGTGTATTACCCTTTAAATTGAAGTCTAATAAAAACTAAAAAGTACTTGGATATGAACAAGGTTAGAAATATAAGGCTAATACCCATTAAATTGGGGTTAGTCAAGTCAGGATCAATTTGTCCGAAAAACCCAAGGCTAACACCCACCAAAAAACCATATTCAATCATGCTTGGGGGAAAAGTGTATTACCCTTTAAATTGAAGTCTAATAAAAACTAAAAAGTACTTGGATATGAACAAGGTTAGAAATATAAGGCTTATACCCATTAAAATGGGGCTAGTCGAGTCAGGATCAATTTGTCCGAAAATCCAAGGCTCACACCCATCCAAAAACCAAGTTCAATCATGTTTGTGGGACAAGTTTATTACCCATAAAATTGAAGCGTAATACCAGCTAAAAAGTACTTGTATATGAGCAAGGTTAGAAATATAAGGCTTATACCCATTAAAATGGGGTTAGTCGAGTCAGGATCAATTTGTCCGAAAATCCAAGGCTAACACCAACCCAAAAACCAAGTTCAATCATGCTTGGGGGAAAAGTGTATTACCCATAAAATTGAAGCGTGATACCAGCTAAAAAGTGCTTTGATATGAGCAAGGTTAGAAATATAAGGCTTATAACCATTAAAATGGGGCTAGTGGAGTCAGGATCAATTTGTCCGAAAATCCAAGGCTCACACCCATCCAAAAACCAAGTTCAATCATGGTTGTGGGACAAGTGTATTACCCATAAAATTGAAGCGTAATACCAGCTAAAAAGTACTTCTATATGAGCAAGGTTAGAAATATAAGGCTTATACCCATTAAAATGGGGTTAGTCGAGTCAGGATCAATTTGTCCAGAAAATCCAAGGCTAAAACCCACCTTAAAACCAAGTTCAATCATGTTTGTGGGACAAGTGTTTTACCCATAAAATTGAAGCCTCATAGCAACTAAAAAGTGATTGGATATGAATGAGGTTAGAAATCTAAGGCTAATACCCATTAAAATGGGGCTAGTCGAGTCCGGATCATTTTCTCTGAAAACCCAAGGCTAACACCCACCCAAAAACCAAATTCAATCATGCTTGGGGGAAAAGTGTATTACCCTTTAAATTGAAGTCTAATAAAAACTAAAAAATATTTGGATATGAACACGGTTAGAAATATAAGGCTAATACGCATAAAAATGGGGTTAGTTGACTCAGTATCAATTTGTCCGAAAATCCAAGGCTAACACCCACCAAAAAACCAAATTCAATCATGCTTGGGGGAAAAGTGTATTACCCTTTAAATTGAAGTCTAATAAAAACTGAACAGTATTTGGATATGAACAAGGTTAGAAATATAAGGCTTACACCCATTAAAATGGGGTTAGTCGAGTCGAGGATCAACTTGTCCAGAAAATCCAAGGCTCACACCCATCCAAAACCAAGTTCAATCATGTTTGTGGGACAAGTGTATTACCCATAAAATTGAAGCGTAATACCAGCTAAAAGTACTTGTATATGAGCAAGGTTAGAAATATAAGGCTTATACCCATTAAAATGAGGTTAGTCGAGTCGGGATCAATTTGTCCGAAAATCCAAGGCTAACACCAACCCAAAAACCAAGTTCAATCATGCTTGGGGAAAAGTGTATTACCCATAAAATTGAATTGTGATACCAGCTAAAAAGTGCTTTGATATGAGCAAGGTTAGAAATATAAGGCTTATAACCATTAAAATGGGGCTAGTGGAGTCGAGCATCAATTTGTCCGTAAATCCAAGGCAAACACCCACCACAAAACGAAGTACAAGCATGCATGGGGGAAAAGTCTATTACCCATAAAATTGAAGCGTGATACCAACTAAAAAGTGCTTGGATATGATAAAGGTTAAAAATATAAGGCTTATACCCATTAAAATGGGGTTAGTCGAGTCGGGATCAATTTGTCCAGAAAATCCAAGGTTCACACCCATCCAAAAACCAAGTTCAATCATGTTTGTGGGACAAGTGTATTACCCATAAAATTGAAGCGTAATACCAGCTAAACAGTACTTGTATATGAGAAAGGTTAGAAATATAAGGCTTATACCCATTAAAAGGGGGCTAGTTGAGTCAGGATCAATTTGTCCGAAAATCAAAGGCTAACACCCACCCAAAGACCAAGTTCAATCATGTTTGTGGGACAAGTGTTTTACCCATAAAATTGAAGCGTAATAGCAACTAAAAAGTGATTGGATATGAACAAGGTTAGAAATAAAAGGCTTATACCCATTAAAAGGGGGCTAGTCGAGTCAGGATCAATTTGTCCGAAAACCCAAGGCTAACACCAACCCAAAAACCAAATTCAATCATGCTTGGGGGAAAAGTGTATTACCCTTTAAATTGAAGTCTAATAAAAACTAAAAAATATTTGGATATGAACAAGGTTAGAAATATAAGCCTAATACCCATTAAAATGGTGCTAGTCGAGGCGAGGATCAATTTGTCCGAAAATCCAACGCTAACACCCACCCAAAAACCAAGTTCAATCATGCTTGGGGGAAAAGTGTAGTACCCATAAAATTGAAGCGTGATACCAGCTAAAAAGTGCTTGGATATGAGCAAGGTTAGAAATATAAGGCTTATACCCATTAAAATGGGGTTAGTCGAGTCAAAATCAATTTGTCCAAAAATCCAAGGCTAACACCCACCCAAAACCAAGTTCAATCATGCTTGGGGAAAAGTGTAGTACCCATAAAATTGAAGCGTGATACCAGCTAAAAAGTGCTTGGATATGAGCAAGGTTAGAAATCTAAGGCTTATACCCATTAAAATGGGGTTAGTCGAGTCAGGATCAATTTCTCCGAAAATCCAACGCTAACACCCACCCAAAAACCAAGTTCAATCATGCTTGGGGGAAAAGTGTAGTACCCCTAAAATTGAAGCGTGATAGCAGCTAAAAAGTGCTTGGATATGAACAAGTTTAGAAATATAAGGCTTATACCCATTAAAATGGGGTTAGTCGAGTCAGGATCAATTTGTCCGAAAATCCAAGGCTAACACCCACCCAAAACCAAGTTCAATCATGCTTGGGGGAAAAGTGTGTGACCCATAAAATTGAAGTGTAATACCAGCTAAAAAGTGCTCGGATATGAACAAGGTTAGAAATATAAGGCCTATAACCATTAAAATGGGGCTAGTGGAGTCGACATCAATTTGTCCGAAAATCCAAGGCTAACACCCACCCAAAAACCAAGTTCAATCATGCTTGGGGGAAAAGTGTATTACCCATAAAATTGAAGCGTGATACAAGCTAAAAAGTGCTTGGATATGAGCAAGGTTAGAAATATAAGGCTTATACCCGTTTAAATGGGGCTAGTCGAGTCAGGATCAATTTGTCCGAAAATCCAAGGTTAACACCCACCCAAAAACAAAAATGAATCATGCTTGGGGGAAAAGTTTATTACCCTTTAAATTGAAGTCTAATAAAAACTGAACAGTATTTGGATATGAACAAGGTTAGAAATATAAGGCTTATACCCATTAAAATGGGGCTAGTTGAGTGACGATCAATTTGTCCGAATATCAAAGGCTCACACCCATCGAAAAACCAAGTTCAATCATGTTTGTGGGACAAGTGTTTTACCCATAAAATTCAAGCCTAATAGCAACTAAAAAGTGATTGGATATGAACAAGGTTAGAAATCTAAGGCTTATACCCATTAAAATGGGGCTAGTCGAGTCCGGATCAATATGTCTGAAAACCCAAGGCTAACACCCACCCAAAAACCAAATTCAATCATGCTTGGGGGAAAAGTGTATTACCCTTTAAATTGAAGTCTAATAAAACCTAAAAAGTACTTGGATATGAACAAGGTTAGAAATATAAGGCTAATCCCCATTAAAATGGGGCTAGTCGAGTCAGGATCAATTTGTCCGAAAATCCAAGGCTCACACCCATCCAAAAACCAAGTTCAATCATGTTTGTGGGACAAGTGTATTACCCATAAAATTGAGCGTGATACAAGCTAAAAAGTACTTGGATATGAGCAAGGTTAGAAATATAAGGCTTATACCCATTAAAATGGAGTTAGTCGAGTCGGGATCAATTTGTCCGAAAATCCAAGGCTAACACCAACCCAAAACCAAGTTCAATCATGCTTGGGGAAAAGTGTATTACCCATAAAATTGAAGCGTGATACCAGCTAAAAAGTGCTTTGATATGAACAAGGTTAGAAATATAAGGCTAATACCCATTAAAATGGGGTTAGTGGAGTCTGGATCAATTTGTCCGAAAATCCAAGGCTCACACCCATCCAAAAACCAAGTTCAATCATGTTTGTGGGACAAGTGTATTACCCATAAAATTGAAGCGTAATACCAGCTAAACAGTACTTGTATATGAGCAAGGTTAGAAATATAAGGCTTATACCCATTAAAATGGGGTTAGTCAAGTCAGGATCAATTTGTCCGAAAATCCAAGGCTAACACCCACCTTAAAACCAAGTTCAATCATGTTTGTGGGACAAGTGTGTTACCCATAAAATTGAAGCCTAATAGCAACTAAAAAGTGATTGGATATGAAAAAGGTTAGAAATCTAAGGTTATACCCATTAAAATGGGGCTAGTCGAGTCCGGATCAATGTGTCTGAAAACCCGAGGCTAATGACCACCCAAAACCAAATTCAATCATGCTTGGGGAAAAGTGTATTACCCTTTAAATTGAAGTCTAATAACACCTAAAAAGTACTTGGATATGAACAAGGTTAGAAAAATAAGGCTAATACCCATTAAAATGGGGCTAGTCGAGTCAGGATCAATTTGTCCGAAAATCCAAGGCTCACACCCATCCAAAACCAAGTTCAATCATACTTGGGGAAAAGTGTATTGCCCTTTAAGTTGAAGTCTAATAAAAACTAAAAGTATTTGGATATGAACAAGGTTAGAAATTTAAGACTTATACCCATTACCATATAGCTAGTCGAGTCATGATCAATTTGTCCGAAAATCCAAGGCTAACACCCACCCAAAAACCAAGTTCAATCATGCTTGGGGGAAAAGTGTATTACCCATAAAATTGAAGCGTAATACCAGCTAAAAAGTGCTTGGATATGAGCAAGGTTAGAAATATAAGGTTTATACCCATTAAAAAAGGGCTAGTCGAGTCAGGATCAATTTGTCCGAAAATCCAAGGCTAACACCCACCCAAAAACCAAGTTCAATCATGCTTGGGAGAAAAGTGTATTACCTTTTAAGTTGAAGTCTAATAAAAACTAAAAAGTATTTGGATATGAACAATGTTAGAAATATAAGGCTTATACCCATTACCATATAGCTAGTCGAGTCATGATCAATTTGTCCGAAAATCCAAGGCTAACACCCACCCAAAAACCAAGTTCAATCATGCTTGGGGGAAAAGTGTGTTACAAATAAAATTGAAGCGTAATATCAACTAAAAAGTGGTTGGATATGAGCAAGGTTAGAAATATAAGGTTTATACCCATTAAAATTGGGCTAGTCGAGTCAGGATCAATTTGTCCGAATATCCAAGGCTAACACCGACCCGAAAATCAAGTTCAATCATGCTTGGGGAAAATGTGTTACCAATAAAATTGAAGCATAATACCAGCTAAAAAGTGCTCGGATACGACCTTGGTTAGAAATATAAGGCTTATACCCATTAAAATGGGGTTAGTCGAGTCGAGGATCAATTTGTCCAGAAAATCCAAGGCTAACACCCACCCAAAACCAAATTCAATCATGCTTGGGGAAAAGTGTATTACCCTTTAAATTGAAGTCTAATAAAAACTAAAAAGTACTTGGATATGAAAAGGTTAGAAATATAAGGCTAATACCCATTAAAATGGGGCTAGTCGAGTCGGGATCAATTTGTCCGAAAATCCAAGGCTCACACCCATCCAAAACCAAGTTCAATCATGTTTGTGGGACAAGTGTATTACCCATAAAATTGAAGCGTAATACCAGCTAAAAAGTACTTGTATATGACCAAGGTTAGAAATCTAAGGCTTATACCCATTTAAATTGGAATAGTCGAGTCAGAATCAATTTGTCCGAAAATCCAAGGCTAACACCTACCCAAAAACCAAGTTCAATCATGCTTGGGGAAAAACTATAGTACCCATAAAATTGAAGCGTGATACCGGCTAAAAAGTGCTTTGATATGAGCAAGGTTAGAAATATAAGGCTTATAACCATTAAAATGGGGCTAGTGGAGTCGAGCATCAATTTGTCCAGAAAATCCAAGGCTAACACCCGCCCAAAAACCAAGTTCAATCATGCTTGGGGAAAAGTGTATTACCCATTAAATTGAAGCGTGATACCAGCTAAAAGTGCTTGGATATGAGAAAGGTTAAAAATATAAGGCTTATACCAATTAAAATGGGTTTAGTCGAGTCAGGATTAATTTGTTCGAAAATCCAAGGCCCACACCCATCCAAAAACCAAGTTCAATCATGTTTGTGGGACAAGTGTATTACCCATAAAATTGAAACGTAATACCAGCTAAACAGTACTTGTATATGAGAAAGGTTAGAAATATAAGGCTTATACCCATTAAAATGGGGGTAGTCGAGTCAGGATCAATTTGTCCAAAAATCCAAGGCTAACACCCGCCCAAAAACCAAGTTCAATCATGTTTGTGGGACAAGTGTTTTACCCATAAAATTGAAGCGTAATAGCAACTAAAAGTGATTGGATATGAACAAGGTTAGAAATCTAAGGCTAATACCCATTAAAATGGGGCTAGTGGAGTCCGGATCATTTTCTCTCGAAAACCCAAGGCTAACACCAACCCAAAAACCAACTTCAATCATGCTTGCGGGAAAAGTGTATTACCCTTTAAATTGAAGTCTAATAAAAACTAAAAAATTTTTGGATATGAGCAAGGTTAGAAATATAAGGTTTATACCCATTAAAATAGGGCTAGTCGAGTCAGGATCAATTTGTCCGAAAATCCAAGGCTAACACCCACCCAAAAACCAAGTTCAATCATGCTTGGGAGAAAAGTGTATTACCTTTTAAGTTGAAGTCTAATAAAAACTAAAAAGTATTTGGATATGAACAATGTTAGAAATATAAGGCTTATACCCATTACCATATAGCTAGTCGAGTCATGATCAATTTGTCCGAAAATCCAAGGCTAACACCCACCCAAAAACCAAGTTCAATCATGCTTGGGGGAAAAGTGTATTACCCATAAAATTGAAGCGTAATACCAGCTAAAAAGTGCTTGGATATGAGCAAGGTTAGAAATATAAGGTTTATACCCATTAAAATAGGGCTAGTCGAGTCAGGATCAATTTGTCCGAAAATCCAAGGCTAACACCCACCCAAAAACCAAGTTCAATCATGCTTGGGGGAAAATGTGTTACCAATAAAATTGAAGCGTAATACCAGCTAAAAAGTGCTCGGATATGAACAAGGTTAGAAATATAAGGCTTATACCCATTAAAATGGAGTTAGTCGAGTCAGGATCAATTTGTCCAGAAAATCCAAGGCTAACACCCACCCAAAACCAAGTTTAATCATGCTTGGGGGAAAAGTGTATTACCCTTTAAATTGAAGTCTAATAAAAACTAAAAAGTACTTGGATATGAACAAGGTTAGAAATATAAGGCTAATACCCATTAAAATGGGGCTAGTCGAGTCAGGATCAATTTGTCCGAAAATCCAAGGCTCACACCCATCAAAAAACCAAGTTTAATCATGTTTGTGGGACAAGTGTATTACCCATAAAATTGAAGCGTAATACCAGCTAAAAAGTACTTGTATATGAGCAAGGTTAGAAATATAAGGTTTATACCCATTAAAATGGGGTTAGTCGAGTCAGGATCAATTTGTCCGAAAATCCAAGGCTAACACCAACCCAAAAACCAAGTTCGATCATGCTTGGGGGAAAAGTGTATTACCCATAAAATTGAAGCGTGATACCAGCTAAAAAGTGCTTTGATATGAGCAAGGTTAGAAATATAAGGCTTATACCCATTAAAATGGGGCTAGTGGAGTCCGGATCAATTTGTCGGAAAAACCAAGGCTAACACCCACCCAAAAACCAAGTTCAATCATGCTTGGGGGAAAAGTGTATTACCCATAAAATTGAAGCGTGATACCAGCTAAAAAGTGCTTGGATATGATAAAGGTTAAAAATATAAGGCTTATACCCATTAAATTGGGGATAGTCGAGTCGGGATTAATTTGTCCGAAAATCCAAGGCCCACACCCATCCAAAACCAAGTTCAATCATGCTTGGGGAAAAGTATGTTACCCATAAAATTGAATCCTAATACCAAGTAAACAGGATTTGGATATGAACAAGGTTAGAAATATCAGGCTTCTACCCATTAAAATGGGGCTAGTCGAGTCAGGATCTATTTGTCCGAAAATCAAAGGTTAACACCCATCCAGAAACCAAGTTCAATCATGTTTGTGGGACAAGTGTTTTACCCATAAAATTGAAGCCTAATAGCAACTAAAAAGGGATTGGATATGAACAAGGTTAGAAATCTAAGGCCAATACCCATTAAAATGGGGCTAGTGGAGTCCGGATCATTTTCTCTCGAAAACCCAAGGTAACACCCACCCAAAAACCAAATTCAATCATGCTTGGGGGAAAAGTGTATTACCCTTTAAATTGAAGTCTAATAAAAACTAAAAAGTATTTGGATATGACCAAGGTTAGAAATCTAAGGCTAATACCCATTGAAATCGGGCTAGTCGAGTCCGTATCAATTTGTCCGAAAATCCAAGGCTAACACCCACCCAAAAACCAAGTTCAATCATGCTTGGGGGAAAAGTCTATTACCCATAACATTCAAGTCCAATACCACCTAAAAAGAGCTTGGATATGAATCAGGTTAGAAATATAAGGCTAATACTCCTTTAAATGGTGTTAGTCGAGTCAGGATCAATGTGTCCGAAAATCCAAGGCTAACACCGACCCAAAAACCATGTTCAATCATGCTTGGGAAAAACGTCTATTACCCATAAATTTGAAGTCTAATACCAACTAAAAAGGCCTTGGATGTTAATAAGGTTAGAAATATAAGGCTTATACCCATTAAAATGGGGTTAGTCGAGTCAGGATCAATTTGTCCGAAAATCCAAGGCTAACACCCACCCAAAAACCAAGTTCAATCATGCTTGGGGGAAAAGTGTATTACCCATAAAATTGAAGCGTGATACCAGCTAAAAAGTGCTTGGATATGATAAAGGTTAGAATTATAAGGCTTATACCCATTTAAATAGGCTAGTCGAGTCAGCATCAATTTGTCCGAAAATCCAAAGTTAACACCCACCCAAAACCAAATTCAATCATGCTTGGGGAAAAGTATATTACCCTTTAAATTGAAGTCTAATAAAACCTAAAAAGTACTTAGATATGAACAAGGTTAGAAATATAAGGCTTATACCCATTAAAATGGGGCTAGTCGAGTCAGGATCAATTTGTCCGAAAATCCAAGGCTCACACCAATCCAAAAACCAAGTTCAATCATGGTTGTGGGACAATTGTTTTACCCAAAAAATTGAAGCGTAATACCATCTAAAAAGTACTTGTATATGAGAAAGGTTAGAAATATAAGGCTTATACCCATTAAAATGGGGTAAGTCGAGTCAGGATCAATTTGTCCGAAAATCCAAGGCTAACACCCACCTTAAAACCAAGTTCAATCATGCTTGGGAAAAAGTGTGTGCCCATAAAATTGAAGCTTCATAGCAACTAAAAAGTGCAGGGATATGAACATGGTTAGAAATATATGGCTAATACCCATTAAAATGGGTCTAGTCGAGTCAGGATCAATTTGTCCAAAAATCAAAGGCTAACACCCACCCAAAAACAAAATTCAATCATGCTTGGGGGAAAAGTGTATTACCCTTTAAATTGAAGTCTAATAAAAACTTAACAGTATTTGGATATGAACAAGGTTAGAAATATAAGGCTTATACCCATTAAAATGGGGCTAGTCGAGTCAGGATCAATTTGTCCGAAAATCAAAGGCTCACACTCATCCAAAAACCAAGTTCAATCATGCTTGGGGGAAAAGTGTATTACCCTTTAAATTGAAGTCTAATAAAAACTACAACATATTTGGATATGAACAAGGTTAGAAATATAAGGCTTATACCCATTAAAATGGGGCTAGTCGAGTCAGGATCAATTTGTCCAAAAATCAAAGTCTAACACCCATCCAAAAACCAAATTCAATCATGCTTGAGGGAAAAGTGTATTACCCTTTAAATTGAAGTCTAATAAAAACTAAAAAGTACTTGGATATGAACAAGGTTAGAAATATAAGGCTAATACCCATTAAAATGGGGCTAGTCGAGTCCGGATCAATTTGTCTGAAAACCCAAGGCTAACACCCACCCAAAAACCATATTCAATCATGCTTGGGGGAAAAGTGTATTACCCTTTAAATTGAAGTCTAATAAAAACTAAAAAGTACTTGGATATGAACAAGGTTAGAAATATAAGGCTAATACCCATTAAAATGGGGCTAGTCGAGTCAGGATCAATTTGTCCGAAAATCCAAGGCTCACACCCATCAAAAAACCAAGTTTAATCATGTTTGTGGGACAAGTGTATTACCCATAAAATTGAAGCGTAATACCAGCTAAAAAGTACTTGTATATGAGCAAGGTTAGAAATATAAGGTTTATACCCATTAAAATGGGGTTAGTCGAGTCAGGATCAATTTGTCCGAAAATCCAAGGCTAACACCAACCCAAAAACCAAGTTCGATCATGCTTGGGGGAAAAGTGTATTACCCATAAAATTGAAGCG
Organism: Salix exigua; assembly: GCA_032356905.1. NCBI lineage: Eukaryota > Viridiplantae > Streptophyta > Magnoliopsida > Malpighiales > Salicaceae > Salix > Salix exigua. The sequence continues at coordinate 9,320,239 of CM063602.1, read as the reverse complement.
TGATACCAGCTAAAAAGTGCTTTGATATGAGCAAGGTTAGAAATATAAGGCTTATAACCATTAAAATGGGGCTAGTGGAGTCAGGATCAATTTGTCCGAAAATCCAAGGCTCACACCCATCCAAAAACCAAGTTCAATCATGTTTGTGGGACAAGTGTATTACCCATAAAATTGAAGCGTAATACCAGCTAAAAAGTACTTGGATATGAGCAAGGTTAGAAATATAAGGCTTATACCCATTAAAATGGGGTTAGTCGAGTCAGGATCAATTTGTCCGAAAATCCAAGGCTAAAACCCACCTTAAAACCAAGTTCAATCATGCTTGGGGAAAGTGTATTACCCATAAAATTGAAGCGTTATACCAGCTAAAAAGTTCTTTGATATGAGCAAGGTTAGAAATATAAGGCTTATAACCATTAAAATGGGGCTAGTGGAGTCAGGATCAATTTGTCCGAAAATCCAAGGCTCACACCAAACCAAAAACCAAGTTCAATCATGATTGGGGGACAAGTGTATTACCCATAAAATTGAAGTGTAATACCAGCTAAAAAGTACTTCTATATGAGCAAGGTTAGAAATATAAGGCTTATACCCATTAAAATGGGGTTAGTCGAGTCAGGATCAATTTGTCCGAAAATCCAAGGCTAAAACCCACCTTAAAACCAAGTTCAATCATGTTTGTGGGACAAGTGTTTTACCCATAAAATTGAAGCCTCATAGCAACTAAAAAGTGATTGGATATGAATGAGGTTAGAAATCTAAGGCTAATACCCACTAAAATGGGGCTAGTCGAGTCCGGATCATTTTCTCTGAAAACCCAAGGCTAACACCCACCCAAAAACCAAATTCAATCATGCTTGGGGGAAAAGTGTATTACCCTTTAAATTGAAGTCTAATAAAAACTAAAAAATATTTGGATATGAACAAGGTTAGAAATATAAGGCTAATACCATTAAAATGGGGCTAGTCGAGGCAGGATCAATTTGTCCGAAAATCCAAGGCTAACACCAACCCAAAAACCAATTTCAATCATTCTTGGGGGAAAAGTGTATTACCCATAAAATTGAAGCGTGATACCAGCTAAAAAGTGCTTTGATATGAGCAAGGTTAGAAATATAAGGCCTATAACCATTAAAATGGGGCTAGTGGAGTCAGGATCAATTTGTCCGAAAATCCAAGGCTAATACCCACCCAAACACCAAGTTCAATCATGCTTGGGGGAAAAGTGTATTACCCATAAAATTGAAGCGTGATACCAGCTAAAAAGTGCTTGGATATGAGCAAGGTTAGAAATATAAGGCTTATACCCATTAAAATGGGGTAGTCGAGTCAGGATCAATTTGTCCGAAAATCCAAGGCTAACACCCACCCAAAAACCAAATTCAATCATGCTTGGGAAAAAGTGTGTGCCCATAAAATTGAAGCTTAATAGCTACTAAAAAGTGCAGGGATATGAACATGGTTAGAAATATAAGGCTAATACCCATTAAAATGGGTCTAGTCGAGTCAGGATCAATTTGTCCAAAAATCAAAGGCTAACACCCACCCAAAAACCAAATTCAATCATGCTTGTGGGAAAAGTGTATTACCCTTTAAATTGAAGTCTAATAAAAACTGAACAGTATTTGGATATGAACAAGGTTAGAAATATAAGGCTTATACCCATTAAAATGGGGCTAGTCGAGTGACGATCAATTTGTCCGAATATCAAAGGCTCACACCCATCCAAAAACCAAGTTAAATCATGTTTGTGGGACAAGTATTTTACCCATAAAATTCAAGCCTAATAGCAACTAAAAAGTGATTGGATATGAACAAGGTTAGAAATCTAAGGCTTATACCCATTAAAATGGGGCTAGTCGAGTCCGGATCAATTTGTCTGAAAACCCAAGGCTAACACCCACCCAAAAACCAAATTCAATCATGCTTGGGGAAAAGTGTATTACCCTTGAAATTGAAGTCTAATACCAACTAAAAAGGTCTTGGATATGACCAAGGTTAAAAATCTAAGGCTAATACTCATTTCAATGGGGCTAGTCGAGTCAGGATCAATTTGTCCGAAAATCTAAGGGTAACACCCACCAAAAAATCAAGTTCAATCATGCTTGGGGGAAAAGTCTATTACCCATAAAATTGAAGTCTAATAAAAGCTAAAAAGTATTTGGATATGAAAAGACGAACAATGTCATAAATCTAAGGCTAATACTCATTTAAATGGGGCTAGTCGAGTCAGGATCAATTTGTCCGAAAATTTAAGGCTAACACCCCGTCCAAAAACCAAGTTCAATCATGCTTGGGGGAAAATTCTATTACCCATAAAATTGAAGCGTGATACCAGCTAAAAAGTGTTTTGATATGAACAAGGTTAGAAATCTAAGACTTATACCCATTTAAATAGGGCTAGTTGAGTCAGGATCAATTTGTCCGAAAATCCAAGGCTAACACCCACCCAAAAGTTCAATTATAGTTGGGGAAAAGTGTATTGCCCATAAAATTGAAGCCTGATACCAACTAAAAAGGGCTTGAATATGAACAAGGTTAGATATATAAGGCTTATACCCTTTTAAATGGGCCTAGTCGAGTCACGATCAATTTGTCCGAAAATCCAAGTCTAACACACACCCAAAAACCAAGTTCAATCATGCATTGGGGAAAAGTGTATTACCCTTTAAATTGAAGTCTAATAAAAGCTGAACAGTATTTGGATATGAACAAGGTTAGAAATATAAGGCTTATACCCATTAAAATGGGGCTAGTCGAGTGACGATCAATTTGTCCAGAATATCAAAGGCTCACACCCATCGAAAAACCAAGTTCAATCATGTTTGTGGGACAAGTGTTTTACCCATAAAATTCAAACCTAATAGCAACTAAAAAGTGATTGGATATGAACAAGTTTAGAAATCTAAGGCTTATACCCATTAAAAAGGGGCTAGTCGAGTCCGGATCAATTTGTCCGAAAAACCCAAGGCTAACACCCACCCAAAAACCAAATTCAATCATGCATGGGGAAAAGTGTATTAACCTTTAAATTGAAGTCTAATAAAAACAAAAAGTACTTGGATATGAACAAGGTTAGAAATATAAGGCTAATACCATTAAAATGGGGCTAGTCGAGGCAGGATCAATTTGTCCGAAAATCCAAGGCTAACACCAACCCAAAAACCAATTTCAATCATTCTTGGGGGAAAAGTGTATTACCCATAAAATTGAAGCGTGATACCAGCTAAAAAGTGCTTTGATATGAGCAAGGTTAGAAATATAAGGCCTATAACCATTAAAATGGGGCTAGTGGAGTCAGGATCAATTTGTCCGAAAATCCAAGGCTAATACCAACCAAAACACCAAGTTAAATCATGCTTGGGGGAAATGTGTATTACCAATAAATGTGAAGCGTGATACAAGCTAAAAAGTGCTTGGATATGAACAAGGTTAGATATATAAGGCTTATACCCATTAAATTGGGGTAGTCGAGTCAGGATCAATTTGTCCGAAAATCCAAGGCTAACACCCACCCAAAACCAAATTCAATCATGCTTGGGAAAAAGTGTGTGCCCATAAAATTGAAGCTTAATAGCAACTAAAAAGTGCAGGGATATGAACATGGTTAGAAATATAAGGCTAATACCCATTAAAATGGGGCTAGTCGAGTCAGGATCAATTTGTCCAAAAATCAAAGGCTAACACCCACCCAAAAACCAAATTCAATCATGCTTGTGGGAAAAGTGTATTACCCTTTAAATTGAAGTCTAATAAAAACTGAACAGTATTTGGATATGAAGAAGGTTAGAAATATAAGGCTTATACCCATTAAAATGGGGCTAGTCGAGTGACGATCAATTTGTCCGAATATCAAAGGCTCACACCCATCCAAAAACCAAGTTAAATCATGTTTGTGGGACAAGTATTTTACCCATAAAATTCAAGCCTAATAGCAACTAAAAAGTGATTGGATATGAACAAGGTTAGAAATCTAAGGCTTATACCCATTAAAATGGGGCTAGTCGAGTCCGGATCAATTTGTCTGAAAACCCAAGGCTAACACCCACCCAAAAACCAAATTCAATCATGCTTGGGGGAAAAGTGTATTACCATTTAAATTGAAGTCTAATAAAAACTAAAAAATATTTGTATATGAACAAGGTTAGAAATATAAGGCTAATACCCATTAAAATGGGGCTAGTCAAGGCAGGATCAATTTGTCCGAAAATCCAAGGCTAACACCCACCCAAAAACCAAGTTCAATCATGCTTGGGGGAAAAGTGTATTACCCTTTAAATTGAAGTCTAATAAAAATTGAACAGTATTTGGATATGAACAAGGTTAGAAATATAAGGCTTATACCCATTAAAATGGGGCTAGCCAGAGTGACGATCAATTTGTCCGAATATCAAAGGCTCACACCCATCCAAAAACCAAGTTCAATCATGTTTGTGGGACAAGTGTATTACCCATAAAATTGAAGCGTGATACCGACTAAAAAGTGTTTTGATATGAGCAAGGTTAGAAATATAAGGCCTATAACCATTAAAATGGGGCTAGTGGAGTCGGGATCAATTTGTCCGAAAATCCAAGGCTAACACCCACCCAAAAGCCAAGTTCAATCATGTTTGGGGAAAAGTGTATTACCCATAAAATTGAAGCGTGATACCAGCTAAAAAGTGCTTGGATATGAGCAAGGTTAGAAATATAAGGCTTATACCCATTAAAATGGGGTAGTCGAGTCGAGATCAATTTGTCCAGAAAATCCAAGGCTAACACCCACCCAAAACCAAATTCAATCATGCTTGGGGAAAAGTGTATTACCCTTTAAATTGAAGTCTAATAAAAGCTGAACAGTATTTGGATATGAACAAGGTTAGAAATATAAGGCTTATACCCATTAAAATGGGGCTAGTCGAGTCAGGATCAATTTGTCCGAAAATCAAAGGCTCACACCCATCCAAAAACCAAGTTCAATCATGTTTGTGGGACAAGTGTTTTACCCAAAAAATTAAAGCCTAAAAGCAACTAAAAAGTGATTGGATATGAACAAGGTTAGAAAGCTAAGGCTAATACCCATTAAAATGGGGCTAGTCGAGTCCGAATCAATTTGTCCGAAAAACCCAAGGTTACACCCACCCAAAAACCAAATTCAATCATGCGTGGGGGAGAAGTTTATTATGCTTTAAATTGAAGTCTAATAAAAACTAAAAAGTATTTGGATATGAACAAGGTTAGAAATATAAGGCTTATACCCATTAAAATGGGGCTAGTCGAGTCAGGATCAATTTGTCCGAAAATCCAAGGCTCACACCCATCCAAAAACCAAGTTCAATCATGTTTGTGGGACAAGTGTATTACCCATAAAATTGAAGCGTAATACCAGCTAAAAAGTACTTGGATATGAGAAAGGTTAGAAATATAAGGCTTATACCCATTAAAATGGGGTAAGTCGAGTCAGGATCAATTTGTCCGAAAATCCAAGGCTAACACCCACCTTAAAACCAAGTTCAATCATGCTTGGGAAAAAGTGTGTGCCCATAAAATGGAAGCTTAATAGCAACTAAAAAGTGCAGCGATATGAACATGGTTAGAAATATAAGGCTAATACCCATTAAAATGGGTCTAGTCGAGTCGAGTATCAATTTGTCCAAAAATCAAAGGCCAACAACCATTCCTAAAACCAAGTGCCATCATGCTTGGGGAAAAGTGCGTTATGCATAAAATTGAAGTCTAATAAAAACTAAAAAGTATTTTGATATGATCAAGATTAGAAATATAAGGCTTATACCCATTAAAATGGGGCTAGTCGAGTCAGGATCAATTTGTCCGAAAATCAAAGGCTCACACCCATCCAAAAACCAAGTTAAATCATGTTTGTGGGACAAGTATTTTACCCATAAAATTCAAGCCTAATAGCAACTAAAAAGTGATTGGATATGAACAAGGTTAGAAATCTAAGGCTTATACCCATTAAAATGGGGCTAGTCGAGTCCGGATCAATTTGTCTGAAAACCCAAGGCTAACACCCACCCAAAAACCAAATTCAATCATGCTTGGGGGAAAAGTGTATTACCCTTTAAATTGAAGTCTAATAAAAACTAAAAAATATTTGTATATGAACAAGGTTAGAAATATAAGGCTAATACCCATTAAAATGGGGCTAGTCAAGGCAGGATCAATTTGTCCGAAAATCCAAGGCTAACACCCACCCAAAAACCAAGTTCAATCATGCTTGGGGGAAAAGTGTATTACCCTTTAAATTGAAGTCTAATAAAAATTGAACAGTATTTGGATATGAACAAGGTTAGAAATATAAGGCTTATACCCATTAAAATGGGGCTAGTCGAGTGACGATCAATTTGTCCGAATATCAAAGGCTCACACCCATCCAAAAACCAAGTTCAATCATGTTTGTGGGACAAGTGTATTACCCATAAAATTGAAGCGTAATACCAGCTAAAAAGTACTTGGATATGAGCAAGGTTAGAAATATAAGGCTTATACCCATTAAAATGGGGTTAGTCGAGTCAGGATCAATTTGTCCGAAAATCCAAGGCTAAAACCCACCCAAAACCAAATTCAATCATGTCCGTGGGACAAGTGTTTTACCCATAAAATTCAAGCCTAGTAGCAACTAAAAAGTAATTGGATATGAACAAGGTTAGAAATCTAAGGCTTATACCCATTAAAATGGTGCTAGTCGAGTCCGGATCAATGTGTACGAAAACCCAAGGCTAACACCCACCCAAAAACCAAATTCAATCATGCTTGGGGAAAAGTGTATTACCCTTTAAATTGAAGTCTAATAAAAACTAAAAATATTTGGATATGAACAAGTTTAGAAATATAAGGCTAATACCCTTTAAAATGGGGCTAGTCGAGTCATTATCAATTTGTCCGAAAATCCAAGGCTCACACCCATCCAAAACCAAGTTCAATCATGTTTGTGGGACAAGTGTTTTACCCATAAAATTCAAGCCTAATAGCAACTAAAAAGTGATTTGATATGAACAAGGTTAGAAATCTAAAGCTTATACCCATTAAAATGTGGCTAGTCGAGTCCGGATCAATGTGTCCGAAAACCCAAGGCTAACACACATCCAAAACCAAATTCAATCATGCTTGGGGAAAAGTGTATTACCCTTTAAATTGAAGTCTAATAAAAACTGAACAGTATTTGGATATGAACAAGGTTAGAAATATAAGGCTTATACCCATTAAAATGGGGCTAGTCGAGTGACGATCAATTTGTCCGAATATCAAAGGCTCACACCCATCCAAAAACCAAGTTCAATCATGTCCGTGGGACAAGTGTTTTACCCATAAAATTCACGCCTAGTAGCAACTAAAAAGTAATTGGATATGAACAAGGTTAGAAATCTAAGGCTTATACCCATTAAAATGGTGCTAGTCGAGTCCGGATCAATGTGTCGAAAACCCAAGGCTAACACCCACCCAAAACCAAATTCAATCATGCTTGGGGAAAAGTGTATTACCCTTTAAATTGAAGTCTAATAAAAACTAAAAATATTTGGATATGAACAAGTTTAGAAATATAAGTCTTATACCCTTTTAAATGGGGCTAGTCGAGTCATTATCAATTTGTCCGAAAATCCAAGGCTAACACCCATCCAAAACCAAGTTCAATCATGTTTGTGGGACAAGTGTTTTACCCATAAAATTCAAGCCTAATAGCAACTAAAAAGTGATTGGATATGAACAAGGTTAGAAATCTAAGGCTTATACCCATTAAAATGTGGCTAGTCGAGTCCGGATCAATGTGTCCGAAAACCAAGGCTAACACACATCCAAAACCAAATTCAATCATGCTTGGGGAAAAGTGTATTACCCTTTAAATTGAAGTCTAATAAAAACTGAACAGTATTTGGATATGAACAAGGTTAGAAATATAAGGCTTATACCCATTAAAATGGGGCTAGTCAAGTGACGATCAATTTGTTCGAATATCAAAGGCTCACATCCATCCAAAAACCAAGATCAATCATGGTTGGGGGACAAGTGTTTTACCCATAAAATTGAAGCGTAATACCAGCTAAAAAGTGCTTTGATATGAGCAAGGTTAGAAATATAAGGCTTATACCCATTAAAATGGGGTTAGTCGAGTCAGTATCAATTTGTCCGAAAATCCAAGGCTAACACCCACCTAAAACCAAATTCAATCATGCTTGGGGAAAAGTGTATTACCCTTTAAATTGATGTCTAATAAAAGCTGAACAGTATTTGGATATGAACAAGGTTAGAAATATAAGGCTTATACCCATTAAAATGCGGCGAGTCGAGTGACGATCAATTTGTCCGAATATCAAAGGCTCACACCCATCCAAAACCAAGTTCAATCATGTTTGTGGGACAAGTGTATTACCCATAAAATTGAAGGGTAATACCAACTAAAAAGTACTTTGATATGAGCAAGGTTAGAAATATAAGGCTTATACTCATTAAAATGGGGTTAGTCAAGTCGGGATCAATTTGTCCGAAAATCCAAGGCTAACACCCACCCAAAACCAAATTCAATCATGCTTGGGGAAAAGTGTATTTCCGTTTAAATTGAAGTCTAATAAAAGCTGAACAGTATTTGGATATGAACAAGGTTAGAAATATAAGGCTTATACCCATTAAAATGGGGCTAGTCGAGTGACGATCACTTTCTCCGAAAATCAAAGGCTAACACCTATCCAAAAACCAAGTTCAATCATGTTTGTGGGACAAGTGTTTTACCCATAAAATTGAAGCGTAATAGCAACTAAAAAGTAATTGGATATGAATAAGGTTAGAAATCTAAGGCTTCTACCCATTAAAATGGGGCTAGTCGAGTCCGGATCAATGTGTCCGAAAACCCAAGGCTAACACCCACCCAAAAACCAAATTCAATCATGCTTGAGCGAAAAGTGTATTACCTTTTAAATTGAAGTCTAATAAAAACTAAAAATATTTGGATATGAACAAGTTTAGAAATATAAGGCTAATACCCATTAAAATGGGGCTAGTCGAGTCATTATCAATTTGTCCGAAAATCTAAGGCTCACACCCATCCAAAAACCAAGTTCAATCATGTTTGTGGGACAAGTGTATTACCCATAAAATTGAAGCGTAATACCGGCTAAAAAGTACTTGGATATGAGCAAGGTTAGAAATATAAGGCTTATACCCATTAAAATTCGACTTGTCGAGTCAAGATCAATTTATGGGAAAACCCAAGGCTAACACCCACCCAAAACCAAATTCAATCATGGTTGGGGAAATGTGTGTTACCCATAAAATTGAAGCCTAATAGCAACTAAACAGTATTTGGATATGAACAAGGTTAGAAATATAAGACTTATACCCATTAAAATGGGGCTAGTCGAGTCGGGATCAATTTGTCCAGAAAATCCAAGGCTAACACCCACCTTAAAACCAAGTTCAATCATGTTTGTGGGACAAGTGTTTTACTCATAAAATTGAAGACTAATAGCTACTATAAACGGATTGGATATGAACAAGGTTAGAACTATAAGGCTTATACCCATTAAAATGTGGCTAGTCGAATCTGGATCAATTTGTCCAGAAAATCCAAGGCTCACTCCCATCCAAAAACCAAGTTCAATCATGTTTGTGGGACAAGTGTATCACCCATAAAATTGAAGCGTAATACCAGCTAAAAAGTACTTTGATATGAGCAAGGTTAGAAATATAAGGCTTATACCCATTAAAATGGGGTTAGTCGAGTCGGGATCAATTTGTCCAGAAAATCCAAGGCTAACACCCACCTAAAAACCAAATTCAATCATGCTTGGGGAAAAGTGTATTACCCTTTAAATTGAAGTCTAATAAAAACTGAACAGTATTTGGATATGAACAAGGTTAGAAATATAAGGATTATACCCATTAAAATGGGGCTAGTCGAGTGACGATCAATTTGTCCGAATATCAAAGGCTCACACCCATCCAAAAACCAAGTTCAATCATGTCCGTGGGACAAGTGTTTTACCCATAAAATTCACGCCTAGTAGCAACTAAAAAGTAATTGGATATGAACAAGGTTAGAAATCTAAGGCTTATACCCATTAAAATGGTGCTAGTCGAGTCCGGATCAATGTATACGAAAACCCAAGGCTAACACCCACCCAAAACCAAATTCAATCATGCTTGGGGAAAAGTGTATTACCCTTTAAATTGAAGTCTAATAAAAACTAAAAAATATTTGGATATGAACAAGTTTAGAAATATAAGGCTAATACCCTTTAAAATGGGGCTAGTCGAGTCATTATCAATTTGTCCGAAAATCCAAGGCTCACACCCATCCAAAACCAAGTTCAATCATGTTTGTGGGACAAGTGTTTTACCCATAAAATTCAAGCCTAATAGCAACTAAAAAGTGATTTGATATGAACAAGGTTAGAAATCTAAAGCTTATACCCATTAAAATGTGGCTAGTCGAGTCCGGATCAATGTGTCTAAAACCCAAGGCTAACACACATCCAAAAACCAAATTCAATCATGCTTGGGGAAAAGTGTATTACCCTTTAAATTGAAGTCTAATAAAAACTGAACAGTATTTGGATATGAACAAGGTTAGAAATATAAGGCTTATACCCATTAAAATGGGGCTAGTCGAGTGACGATCAATTTGTCCAGAATATCAAAGGCTCACACCCATCCAAAACCAAGTTCAATCATGTCCGTGGGACAAGTGTTTTACCCATAAAATTCACGCCTAGTAGCAACTAAAAAGTAATTGGATATGAACAAGGTTAGAAATCTAAGGCTTATACCCATTAAAATGGTGCTAGTCGAGTCCGGATCAATGTGTCCGAAAACCCAAGGCTAACACCCACCCAAAACCAAATTCAATCATGCTTGGGGAAAAGTGTATTACCCTTTAAATTGAAGTCTAATAAAAACTAAAAATATTTGGATATGAACAAGTTTAGAAATATAAGGCTAATACCCTTTAAATTGGGGCTAGTCGATTCTTGATCAATTTTTCCGAAAATCTAAGGCTCACACCCATACTAAAACCAATTTCAATCATGTTTGTGTGAGAAGTGTTTTACCCTAAAAATTAAAGCCTAAAAGCAACCAAAAAGTGATTGGATATGAACACGGTTAGAAATATAAGGCTTACACCCATTAAAATGTGGCTAGTCGATTCAGGATCAATTTGTCCGAAAATCCAAGGCTAACACACATCCAAAAACCAAATTCAATCATGCTTGGGGAAAAGTGTATTACCCTTTAAATTGAAGTCTAATAAAAACTGAACAGTATTTGGATATAAAAAAGGTAAGAAATCTAAGGCTAATACTCATTTAAATGGGGCTAGACGAGTGAGGACCAATTTGGCCGAAAATCCAAGGCTAACACCCAGCCAAAAACCAAGTTCAATCATGCTTTGGGGGAAAGTCTAGTACCCATAAAATTGAAGCCTAATACCAGCTAAAAAGGACTTGGATATGAACAAGGTTAGAAATATAAACCTTATACCCATTTAAAGGAGGTTAGTCGAGTCAGGATCAATTTGTACGAAAATCCAAGGCTAACACCCACCTAAAAACCAAGTTCAATCACGCTTGGGGGAAAAGTGTATTACCCATAAAATTGATGTCTAATAAAAACTGAACAGTATTTGGATATGAACAAGGTTAGAAATATAAGGCTTATACCCATTAAAATGGGGCTAGTCGAGTGACGATCAATTTGTCCGAATATCAAAGGCTCACACCCATCCAAAAACCAAGTTCAATCATGTTTGTGGGACAAGTGTATTACCCATAAAATTGAAGGGTAATACCAACTAAAAAGTACTTTGATATGAGCAAGGTTAGAAATATAAGGCTTATACTCATTAAAATGGGGTTAGTCGAGTCGGGATCAATTTGTCCGAAAATCCAAGGCTAACACCCACCCAAAACCAAATTCAATCATGCTTGGGGAAAAGTGTATTTCCGTTTAAATTGAAGTCTAATAAAAACTGAACAGTATTTGGATATGAACAAGGTTAGAAATATAAGGCTTATACCCATTAAAATGGGGCTAGTCGAGTGACGATCACTTTCTCCGAAAATCAAAGGCTAACACCTATCCAAAAACCAAGTTCAATCATGTTTGTGGGACAAGTGTTTTACCCATAAAATTGAAGCGTAATAGCAACTAAAAAGTAATTGGATATGAATAAGGTTAGAAATCTAAGGCTTCGACCCATTAAAATGGGGCTAGTCGAGTCCGGATCAATGTGTCTGAAAACCCAAAGCTAACACCCACCCAAAAACCAAATTCAATCATGCTTGGGGGAAAAGTGTATTACCCTTTAAATTGAAGTCTAATAAAAACTAAAAAATATTTGGATATGAACAAGTTTAGAAATATAAGGCTAATACCCATTAAAATGGGGCTAGTCGAGTCAGGATCAATTTGTCCAAAAATCAAAGGCTAACACCCACACAAAAACCAAGTTCAATCATGTTTGTGGGACAAGTGTATTACCCATAAAATTGAAGCGTAATACCGGCTAAAAAGTACTTGGATATGAGCAAGGTTAGAAATATAAGGCTTATACCCATTAAAATTCGACTTATCGAGTCAAGATCAATTTATGGGAAAACCCAAGGCTAACACCTACCCAAAAACCAAATTCAATCATGATTGGAAAAACGTGTGTTACCCATAAAATTAAAGCCTAATAGCAACTAAACAGTATTTGGATATGAACAAGGTTAGAAATATAAGGCTTATACCCATTAAAATGGGGCTAATCGAGTCGGGATCAATTTGTCCGAAAAAACAAGGCTAACACCCACTGAAAAACCAAGTTCAATCATGTTACCCATAAAATTTAAGCCTAATAGCAACTAAAAAATATTTGGATATGAACAATGTTAGAAATATCAGGCTTCTACCCATTAAAATGGGGCTAGTCTAGTGAGGATCTATTTGTCCGAAAATCCAAGGCTCACTCCCATCCAAAACCAAGTTCAATCATGTTTGTGGGACAAGTGTATCACCCATAAAATTGAAGCGTAATACCAGCTAAAAAGTACTTTGATATGAGCAAGGTTAGAAATATAAGGCTTATACCCATTAAAATGGGGTTAGTCGAGTCGGGATCAATTTGTCCGAAAATCCAAGGCTAACACCCACCCAAAAACCAAATTCAATCATTCTTGGGGGAAAAGTGTATTACCCTTTAAATTGAAGTCTAATAAAAACTGAACAGTATTTGGATATGAACAAGGTTAGAAATATAAGGCTTATACCCATTAAAATGGGGCTAGTCGAGTGACGATCAATTTGTCCGAATATCAAAGGCTCACACCCATCCAAAAACCAAGTTCAATCATGTCTGTGGGACAAGTGTTTTACCCATAAAATTCAAGCCTAATAGCAACTAAAAAGTAATTGGATATGAACAAGGTTAGAAATCTAAGGCTTATACCCATTAAAATGGTGCTAGTCGAGTCCGGATCAATGTGTCTGAAAACCCAAAGCTAACACCCACCCAAAAACCAAATTCAATCATGCTTGGGGGAAAAGTGTATTACCCTTTAAATTGAAGTCTAATAAAAACTAAAAAATATTTGGATATGAACAAGTTTAGAAATATAAGGCTAATACCCATTAAAATGGGGCTAGTCGAATGAGTATCAATTTGTCCGAAAATCCAAGGCTAACACCCACCAAAAACCAAGTTCAATCATGCTTGGGGGAAAAGTGTTTACCCATAAAATTAAAGTCTAATAGCAACTAAAAAGTGATTTGATATAAACAATGTTAGAAACCTAAGGCTACTACTCATTTAAATGTGGCTAGTCGAGTCCGGATCAATGTGTCCGAAAACCCAAGGCTAACACCCACCCAAAAACCAAATTCAATCATGCTTGTGGGAAAAGTGTATTACCCTTTAAATTGAAGTCTAATAAAAACTGAACAGTATTTGGATATGAACAAGGTTAGAAATATAAGGCTTATACCCATTAAAATGGGGCTAGTCGAGTGACGATCAATTTGTCCGAATATCAAAGGCTCACACCCATCCAAAAACCAAGTTCAATCATGTCTGTGGGACAAGTGTTTTACCCATAAAATTCAAGCCTAATAGCAACTAAAAAGTAATTGGATATGAACAAGGTTAGAATTCTAAGGCTTATACCCATTAAAATGGTGCTAGTCGAGTCCGGAGCAATGTGTCTGAAAACCCAAAGCTAACACCCACCCAAAAACCAAATTCAATCATGCTTGGGGGAAAAGTGTATTACCCTTTAAATTGAAGTCTAATAAAAACTAAAAAATATTTGGATATGAACAAGTTTAGAAATATAAGGCTAATACCCTTTAAAATGGGGCTAGTCGAGTCATTATCAATTTGTCCGAAAATCCAAGGCTCACACCCATCCAAAACCAAGTTCAATCATGTTTGTGGGACAAGTGTTTTACCGATAAAATTCAAGCCTAATAGCAACTAAAAAGCGATTTGATATGAACAAGGTTAGAAATCTAAAGCTTATACCCATTAAAATGTGGCTAGTCGAGTCCGGATCAATGTGTCTGAAAACCCAAGGCTAACACACATCCAAAAACCAAATTCAATCATGCTTGGGGAAAAGTGTATTACCCTTTAAATTGAAGTCTAATAAAAACTGAACAGTATTTGGATATGAACAAGGTTAGAAATATAAGGCTTATACCCATTAAAATGGGGCTAGTCGAGTGACGATCAATTTGTCCGAATATCAAAGGCTCACACCCATCCAAAAACCAAGTTCAATCATGTCTGTGGGACAAGTGTTTTACCCATAAAATTCAAGCCTAATAGCAACTAAAAAGTAATTGGATATGAACAAGGTTAGAAATCTAAGGCTTATACCCATTAAAATGGTGCTAGTCGAGTCAGGATCAATGTGTCCGAAAATCAAATGCTAACACCCACCCAAAAACCAAATTCAATCATGCTTGTGGGAAAAGTGTATTACCCTTTAAATTGAAGTCTAATAAAAACTAAAAAATATTTGGATACGAACAAGTTTAGAAATATAAGGCTAATACCCATTAAAATGGGGCTAGTCGAGTCAGGATCAATTTGTCCGAAAATCCAAGGCTCACACCCATCCAAAACCAAGTTCAATCATGTTTGTGGGACAAGTGTTTTACCCATAAAATTCAAGCCTAATAGCAACTAAAAAGTGATTGGATATGAACAAGGTTAGAACTCTAAGGCTTATACCCATTAAAATGTGGCTAGTCGAGTCCGGATCAATGTGTCCGAAAACCCAAGGCTAACACACATCCAAAAACCAAATTCAATCATGCTTGGGGAAAAGTGTATTACCCTTTAAATTGAAGTCTAATAAAAGCTGAACAGTATTTGGATATGAACAAGGTTAGAAATATAAGGCTTATACCCATTAAAATGGGGCTAATCGAGTCAGGATCAATTTGTCCGAAAATCAAAGGCTAACATCCATCCAAAAACCAAGATCAATCATGGTTGGGGGACAAGTGTTTTACCCATAAAATTGAAGCGTAATACCAGCTAAAAAGTGCTTTGATATGAGCAAGGTTAGAAATATAAGGCTTATACCCATTAAAATGGGGTTAGTCGAGTCAGGATCAATTTGTCCGAAAATCCAAGCCTAACACGCACCCAAAAACCAAGTTCAATCATCCTTGGGGGAAAAGTGTATTACCCTTTAAATTGATGTCTAATAAAAACTGAACAGTATTTGGATATGAACAAGGTTAGAAATATAAGGCTTATACCCATTAAAATGCGGCTAGTCGAGTGACGATCAATTTGTCCGAATATCAAAGGCTCACACCCATCCAAAACCAAGTTCAATCATGTTTGTGGGACAAGTGTATTACCCATAAAATTGAAGGGTAATACCAACTAAAAAGTACTTTGATATGAGCAAGGTTAGAAATATAAGGCTTATACTCATTAAAATGGGGTTAGTCGAGTCAGGATCAATTTGTCCGAAAATCCAAGGCTAACACCCACCCAAAACCAAATTCAATCATGCTTGGGGAAAAGTGTATTTCGTTTAAATTGAAGTCTAATAAAAGCTGAACAGTATTTGGATATGAACAAGGTTAGAAATATAAGGCTTATACCCATTAAAATGGGGCTAGTCGAGTGACGATCACTTTCTCCGAAAATCAAAGGCTAACACCTATCCAAAAACCAAGTTCAATCATGTTTGTGGGACAAGTGTTTTACCCATAAAATTGAAGCGTAATAGAAACTAAAAAGTAATTGGATATGAATAAGGTTAGAAATCTAAGGCTTCGACCCATTAAAAAGGGGCTAGTCGAGTCCGGATCAATGTGTCTCGAAAACCCAAGGCTAACACCCACCCAAAACCAAATTCAATCATGCTTGGGCGAAAAGTGTATTACCTTTTAAATTGAAGTCTAATAAAAACTAAAAATATTTGGATATGAACAAGTTTAGAAATATAAGGCTAATACCCATTAAAATGGGGCTAGTCGAGTCATTATCAATTTGTCCGAAAATCTAAGGCTCACACCCATCCAAAAACCAAGTTCAATCATGTTTGTGGGACAAGTGTATTACCCATAAAATTGAAGCGTAATACCGGCTAAAAAGTACTTGGATATGAGCAAGGTTAGAAATATAAGGCTTATACCCATTAAAATTCGACTTGTCGAGTCAAGATCAATTTATGGGAAAATCCAAGGCTAACACCCACCCAAAAACCAAGTTCAATCACGCTTGGGGGAAAAGTGTGTTACCTATAAAATTGAAGTCTAATAGCAACTAAACAGTATTTGGATATGAACAAGGTTAGAAATATAAGGCTTATACCCATTAAAATAGGCTTAGTCGAGTCAGTATCAATTTGTCCAAAATCCAAGGCTAACACCCACCGAAAAACCAAGTTCAATCATGTTACCCATAAAATTTAAGCCTAATAGTAACTAAAAAATATTTGGATATGAACAAGGTTAGAAATATCAGGCTTCTACCCATTAAAATGGGGCTAGTCGAGTCAGGATCTATTTGTCCGAAAATCAAAGGCTAAAACCCACCCAAAAACCAAGTTCAATCATGTTTGTGGGACAAGTGTATCACCCATAAAATTGAAGCGTAATACCAGCTAAAAAGTACTTTGATATGAGCAAGGTTAGAAATATAAGGCTTATACCCATTAAAATGGGGTTAGTCGAGTCGAGATCAATTTGTCCAGAAAATCCAAGGCTAACACCCACCTAAAACCAAATTCAATCATGCTTGGGGAAAAGTGTATTACCCTTTAAATTGAAGTCTAATAAAAGCTGAACAGTATTTGGATATGAACAAGGTTAGAAATATAAGGATTATACCCATTAAAATGGGGCTAGTCGAGTGACGATCAATTTGTCCGAATATCAAAGGCTCACACGCATCCAAAAACCAAGTTCAATCATGTCTGTGGGACAAGTGTTTTACCCATAAAATTCAAGCCTAATAGCAACTAAAAAGTAATTGGATATGAACAAGGTTAGAAATCTAAGGCTTATACCCATTAAAATGGTGCTAGTCGAGTCCGGATCAATGTGTCTGAAAACCCAAAGCTAACACCCACCCAAAACCAAATTCAATCATGCTTGGGGAAAAGTGTATTACCCTTTAAATTGAAGTCTAATAAAAACTAAAAATATTTGGATATGAACAAGTTTAGAAATATAAGGCTAATACTCATTTAAATGAGGCTAGTCGAATGAGTATCAATTTGTCCGAAAATCCAAGGCTAACACCCACCAAAAACCAAGTTCAATCATGCTTGGGGGAAAAGTGTTTACCCATAAAATTAAAGTCTAATAGCAACTAAAAAGTGATTTGATATAAACAATGTTAGAAACCTAAGGCTTATACCCATTAAAATGTGGCTAGTCGAGTCCGGATCAATGTGTCGAAAACCCAAGGCTAACACACATCCAAAAACCAAATTCAATCATGCTTGGGGAAAAGTGTATTACCCTTTAAATTGAAGTCTAATAAAAGCTGAACAGTATTTGGATATGAACAAGGTTAGAAATATAAGGCTTATACCCATTAAAATGGGGCTAGTCAAGTGACGATCAATTTGTTCGAATATCAAAGGCTCACACCCATCCAAAACCAAGTTCAATCATGTTTGTGGGACAAGTGTATTACCCATAAAATTGAAGGGTAATACCAACTAAAAAGTACTTTGATATGAGCAAGGTTAGAAATATAAGGCTTATACTCATTAAAATGGGGTTAGTCGAGTCGGGATCAATTTGTCCGAAAATCCAAGGCTAACACCCACCCAAAACCAAATTCAATCATGCTTGGGGAAAAGTGTATTTCCGTTTAAATTGAAGTCTAATAAAAACTGAACAGTATTTGGATATGAACAAGGTTAGAAATATAAGGCTTATACCCATTAAAATGGGGCTAGTCGAGTGACGATCACTTTGTCCGAATATCAAAGGCTCACACCCATCCAAAACCAAGTTCAATCATGTTTGTGGGACAAGTGTTTTACCCATAAAATTCAAGCCTAATAACAACTAAAAAGTAATTGGAAATGAACAAGGTTAGAAATCTAAGGCTAA
>CM063602.1:9265587-9301172 GCA_032356905.1 Salix exigua | reverse complement strand
AAATATAAGGCTAATATCCACTTAAACGCGGCTACTCGAGTCAGGATCCATTTGTCCGAAAATCCACGGCTAACACCCTCCCAAAAACCAAGTTCAATCATGCTTGGGGGAAAAAGTGGATTACCCATAAACTTGAAGCCTTATACCAACTAAAAAGGGTTTGGATATGAACAAGGTTATAAATCTAAGAATAATATCCATTTAAATGGGGCTACTCGAGTCAGGATCAATTTGTCCGAAAATCCACGGCTAACACCCGCCCAAAAACCAAGTTCAATCATGCTTGGGGGGAAAAGTGTATTACCCATAAACTTGAAGCCTTATACCAACTATAAAGGGCTTGGGTATGAACAACGTTATAAATCTAAGGCTAATATCCATTTAAATGGGGCTACTCGAGTCAGGATCAATTTGTCCGAAAATCCAAGGCTAACACCCACCCAAAAACCAAGTTCAATCATGCTTGGGGAAAAAGTGTATTACCCATAAAATTGAAGCCTTATACCAACTAAAAGGGTTTGGATATGAACAAGGTTATAAATATAAGGCTCATATCCATTTAAATGGGGCTACTCGAGTCGAGGATCAATTTGTCCGAAAATCCACGGCTAACACCCACCCAAAAACCAAGTTCAATCATGCTTGGGGAAGAAGTGTATTACCCATAAACCTGAAGCCTTATACCAACTGGTTGATAGGAACATGGTTATAAATATAAGGCTAATATCCATTTAAATGGGGCTACTCGAGTCAGGATCAATTTGTCCGAAAATCCACGGCCAACACCCACCCAAAAACCAAGTTCAATCATGCTTGGGGGAAAAAGTGTATTACCCATAAACTTGAAGCCTTATACCAACTAAAAAGGTTTTGGAATGAACAAGGTTATAAATCTAAGGCTAATATCCATTTAAATGTGGCTACTCGAGTCAGGATCAATTTGTCCGAAAATCCACGGCCAACACCCACCCAAAAACCAAGTTCAATCATGCTTGGGGGAAAAAGTGTATTACCCATAAACTTGATGACTTATACCAACTAAAAGGGTTTCGATATGAACAAGGTTATAAATATAAGGCTCATATCCATTTAAATGGGGCTACTCGAGTCACGATCAATTTGTCCGAAAATCCACGGCTAACACCCTCCCAAAACCAAGTTCAATCATGCTTGGGGGAAAAAGTGTATTACCCATACACCTGAAGCCATATACCAACTAAAAAGGGTTTAGATATGAACAAGGTTATAAATCTAAGACTAATATCCATTTAAATGGGGCTACTTGAGTCAGGATCAATTAGTCCAAAAATCCACGGCTAACACCCACCCAAAAACCAAGTTCAATCATGCTTGGGGGAAAAAGTGTATTACCAATAAAAATGAAGCCTTATACCAACTAAAAGGGTTTGGATATGAACAAGTTTATAAATATAAGGCTAATATCCACTTAAATGGGGCTACTCGAGTCAGGATAAATTTGTCCGAAAATCCACGGCTAACACCCACTCAAAAACAAAGTTCAATTATTCTTGGGGGAAAAGGTGTATTACCCATAAAATTGAAGCCTTATACCAACTAAAAAGGGTTTGGATATGAACAAGGTTATAAATCTAAGGCTAATATCAATTTAAATGGGGCTACTCGAGTCTGGATCAATTAGTCCGAAAATCCACGGCTAACACCCACCCAAAAACCAAGTTCAAACATGCGTGGGGGAAAAGTGTATTACCCATAAAATTGATGACTTATACCAACTAAAAGGGTTTCGATATGAACAAGGTTATAAATATAAGGCTCATATCCATTTAAATGGGGCTACTCGAGTCGAGGATCAATTTGTCCAGAAAATCCACGGCTAACACCCACCCAAAAACCAAGTTCAATCATGCTTGGGGAAAAAGTTTATTAACCATAAACACTGAAGCCTTATACCAACTAAAACGGGTTTGGATATGAACAAGGTTATAAATCTAAGGATAATATCCATTTAAATGGGGCTACTCGAGTCGGGATCAATTAGTCCGAAAATCCAAGGCTAACACCCACCCAAAACCAAGTTCAATCATGCTTGGGGAAAAGTCTTTTACCCATAAACTTGAAGCTTTATACCAACTAAAAGGGTTTGGATATGAACAAGGTAATAAATATAATGCTAATATCAATTTAAATGGGGCTACTGGAGTCAGGATCAATTAGTCCGAAAATCCACGGCTAACACTCACCCAAAAACCAAGTTCAATCATGCTTGGGGGAAAAAGTGTATTACCCATAAAATTGAAGCCTTATACCAACTAAAAAGGGTTTGGATATGAACAAGGTTATAAATCTAAGGCTAATATCCATTTAAATGTGGCTACTCGAGTCAGGATCAATTTGTCCGAAAATCCAAGGCTAACACCCACCCAAAAACCAAGTTCAATCATGCTTGGGGGAAAAAGTGTATTACCCATAAACCTGAAGCCATATACCAACTAAAAAGGGTTTGGATATGAACAAGGTTATAAATCTAAGGCTGATATCCATTTAAATGTTGCTACTCGAGTCTGGATCAATTAGTCCGAAAATCCACGGCTAACACCCACCTAAAAACCAAGTTCAATCATGCTTGGGGGAAAAAGTGTATTACTTTGAAGCCTTATACCAACTAAAAAGGGTTTGGATATGAACAAGGTTATAAATCTAAGGCTAATATCCATTTAAATGAGGCTACTCGAGTCAGGATCAATTTGTCCGAAAATCCACGGCTAACACCCACCCAAAAACCAAGTTCAATCATGCTTGGGGGAAAAAGTGTATTACCCATAAACTTGAAGCCTTATACCAACTAAAAAGGGTTTGGATATGAACAAGGTTATAAATCTAAGGCTAATATCCATTTAAATGAGGCTACTCGAGTCAGGATCAATTTGTCCGAAAATCCACGGCTAACACCCACTCAAAAACCAAGTTCAATCATGCTTGGGGGAAAAAGTGTATTACCCATAAAATTGAAGCCTTATACCAACTAAAAAGGGTTTGGATATGAACAAGGTTATAAATCTAAGGCTAATATCCATTTAAATGTGGCTACTCGAGTCTGGATCAATTAGTCCGAAAATCCACGGCTAACACCCACCCAAAAACCAAGTTCAATCATGCTTGGGGGAAAAAGTGTATTACCCATAAACTTGAAGCCTTATACCAACTAAAAAGGGTTTGGATATGAACAAGGTTATAAATATAAGGCTCATATCAATTTAATTGGGGCTACTGGAGTAAGGATCAATTTGTCCTAATATCAACGGCTAACACTCACCCAAAAACCAAGTTCAATCATGCTTGGGGAAGAAGTGTATTCCCATAAACGTGAAGCCTCATACCAACTAAAAAGGGTTTGGATATGAACAAGGTTATAAATCTAAGGCTAATATCCATTTAAATGTTGCTACTCGAGTCTGGATCAATTAGTCCGAAAA
Organism: Salix exigua; assembly: GCA_032356905.1. Taxonomy (NCBI): domain Eukaryota; kingdom Viridiplantae; phylum Streptophyta; class Magnoliopsida; order Malpighiales; family Salicaceae; genus Salix; species Salix exigua. Next base: position 9,297,717 of record CM063602.1, on the reverse strand, counting down.
TCCACGGCTAACACCCACCCAAAAACCAAGTTCAATCATGCTTGGGGGAAAAAGTGTATTACCCCATAAAATTGAAGCCTTATACCAACTAAAAAGGGTTTGGATATGAACAAGGTTATAAATCTAAGGCCAATATCAATTTAAATGGGGCTACTGGAGTCAGGATCAATTAGTCCGAAAATCCACGGCTAACACTCACCCAAAAACCAAGTTCAATCATGCTTGGGGGAAAAAGTGTATTACCCATAAAATTGAAGCCTTATACCAACTAAAAAGGGTTTGGATATGAACAAGGTTATAAATCTAAGGCTAATATCCATTTAAATGTGGCTACTCGAGTCAGGATCAATTTGTCCGAAAATCCACGGCTAACACCCACTCAAAAACCAAGTTCAATCATGCTTGGGGGAAAAAGTGTATTACCCATAAAATTGAAGCCTTATACCAACTAAAAAGGGTTTGGATATGAACAAGGTTATAAATCTAAGGCTAATATCCATTTAAATGAGGCTACTCGAGTCAGGATCAATTTGTCCGAAAATCCACGGCTAACACCCACCCAAAAACCAAGTTCAATCATGCTTGGGGGAAAACGTGTATTACCCATAAAATTGAAGCCTTATACCAACTAAAAAAGGTTTGGATATGAACAAGGTTATAAATATAAGGCTAATATCCATTTAAATGGGGCTACTCGAGTCAGGATCCATTTTTCCGAAAATCCACGGCTAACACCCACCCAAAAACCAAGTTCAATCATGCTTGGGGGAAAAAGTGTATTCCCATAAACTTGAAGCCTTATACCAACTAAAAAGGGTTTGGAGATGAACAAGGTTATAAATCTAAGGCTAATATCCATTTAAATGGGGCTACTCGAGTCAGGATCAATTTGTCCGAAAATCCAAGCCTAACACCCTCCCAAAAACCAAGTTCAATCATGCTTGGGGGGAAAATCTTTTACCCATAAAGTTGAAGCCTTATACCAACTAAGAAGAGTTTGGATATGAACAAGGTTATAAATCTAAGGCTAATATCCATTTAAATGAGGCTACTCGAGTCAGGATCAATTTGTCCGAAAATCCACGGCTAACACCCACTCAAAAACCAAGTTCAATCATGCTTGGGGGAAAAAGTGTATTACCCATAAAGTTGAAGCCTTATACCAACTAAAAAGGTTTTGGATATGAACAAGGTTATAAATCTAAGGCTAATATCCATTTGAATGGGGCTACTCGAGTCAGGATCAATTTGTCCGAAAATCCAAGGCTAACACCCACCCAAAAACCAAGTTCAATCATGCTTGGGGGAAAAAGTGTATTACCCATAAACCTGAAGCCATATACCAACTAAAAAGGGTTTAGATATGAACAAGGTTATAAATCTAAGACTAATATCCATTTAAATGGGGCTACTTGAGTCAGGATCAATTAGTCCAAAAATCCACGGCTAACACCCACCCAAAAACCAAGTTCAATCATGCTTGGGGGAAAAAGTGTATTACCCATAAATTTGAAGCCTTATACCAACTAAAAAGGGTTTGGATATGAACAAGGTTATAAATCTAAGGCTAATATCCATTTAAATGGGGCTACTTGAGTCAGGATCAATTAGTCCGAAAATCCACGGCTAACACTCACCCAAAAACCAAGTTCAATCATGCTTGGGGGAAAAAGTGTATTACCCATAACATTGACGCCTTTTACCAACTAAAACAGTTTGGATATGAACAAGGTTATAAATCTAAGGCTAATATCCATTTAAATGGGGCTACTCGAGTCAGGATCAATTTGTCCGAAAATCCAAGCCAACACCCACCCAAAAACCAAGTTCAATCATGCTTGTGGAAAAAGTGTATTACCCATAAACTTGAAGCCTTATACCAACTAAAAAGGGTTTGGATATGAACAAGGTTAGAAATCTAAGGCTAATATCCATTTAAATGGGGCTACTCGAGTCAGGATAAATTTGTCCGAAAATCCACCGCCAACACCCACCCAAAAACCAAGTTCAATCATGCTTGGGGGAAAAAGGGTATTACCCATAAACTTGAAGCCTTATACCAACTAAAAAGGGTTTGGATATGAACAAGGTTATAAATTTAAGGCTAATATCCATTTAAATGGGGCTACTCGAGTCAGGATCAATTTGTCCGAAAATCCACGGCTAACACCCACCCAAAAACCAAGTTCAATCATGCTTGGGGGGGAAACACTTTTACCCATAAACTTGAAGCCTTATACCAACTAAAAAGGGTTTGGATATGAACAAGGTTAGAAATCTAAGCATAATATCCATTTAAATGGGGCTACTCGAGTCAGGATCAATTAGTCCGAAAATCCAAGGCACCCACCCAAAAACCAAGTTCAATCATGCTTGGAGGAAAAAGTGTATTACCCATAAACTTGAAGGCTTATACCAACTAAAAAGGGTTTGGATATGAACAAGGTTAGAAATCTAAGGCTAATATCCATTTAAATTGGGCTACTCGAGTCAGGATCAATTTGTCCGAAAATCCACGGCTAACACCCACACAAAAACCAAGTTCAATCATGCTTGGGGGAAAAAGTGTATTACCCATAAAATTGAAGCCTTATACAAACTATAAAGGGCTTGGTTATGAACAAGGTTATAAATATAAGGCTAATATCCATTTAAATGGGACTACTCGAGTCCGGATCAATTTTTTCGAAAATCCACGGCGAACACCCACCCAAAAACCAAGTTCAATCATGCTTGGGGGAAAAAGTGTATTACCCATAAAATTGAAGCCTTATACAAAATATAAAGGGCTTGTATATGAACAAGGTTATAAATATAAGGCTAATATCCATTTAAATGGGGCTACTCGAGTCAGGATCAATTTTTCCGAAAATCCACGGCTAACACCCACCCAAAAACCAAGTTCAATCATGCTTGGGGGAAAAAGTGTATTACCCATAAACTTGAAGCCTTATACCAACTAAAAAGGGTTTGGATATGAACAAGGTTATAAATCTAAGGCTAATATCCATTCAAATGGGGCTACTCGAGTCAGGATCAATTTGTCCGAAAATCCACGGCTAACACCCACTCAAAAACCAAGTTCAATCATGCTTGGAGGAAAAAGTGTATTACCCATAAACCTGAAGCCATATACCAACTAAAAAGGGTTTGGATATGAACAAGGTTATAAATCTAAGGCCAATATCAATTTAAATGGGGCTACTGGAGTCAGGATCAATTAGTCCGAAAATCCACGGCTAACACTCACCCAAAAACCAAGTTCAATCATGCTTGGGGGAAAAAGTGTATTACCCATAAAATTGAAGCCTTATACCAACTAAAAAGGGTTTGGATATGAACAAGGTTATAAATCTAAGGCTAATATCCATTTAAATGAGGCTACTCGAGTCAGGATCAATTTGTCCGAAAATCCACGGCTAACACCCACTCAAAAACCAAGTTCAATCATGCTTGGGGGAAAAAGTGTATTACCCATAAAATTGAAGCCTTATACCAACTAAAAAGGGTTTGGATATGAACAAGGTTATAAATCTAAGGCTAATATCCATTTAAATGTGGCTACTCGAGTCAGGATCAATTTGTCCGAAAATCCACGGCTAACACCCACTCAAAAACCAAGTTCAATCATGCTTGCGGGAAAAGTGTGTTACCCATAAACTTGAAGCCTTATACCAACTAAAAGGGTTTGGATATGAACAAGGTTATAAATCTAAGGCTAATACCCATTTAAATGGGGCTACTCGAGTGCGGATCAATTAGTCCGAAAATCCAAGGCTAACACCCACCCAAAACCAAGTTCAATCATGCTTGGGGAAAAGTCTTTTACCCATAAACTTGAAGCTTTATACCAACTAAAAGGGTTTGGATATGAACAAGGTTATATATATAAGGCTAATACCCATTTAAATGGGAAGAGTCGAGTCAAGATCAATTTTTCCGAAAATCCAAGGCTAACACACACCCAAAAACCAAGTTCAAACATGCTTAGGGGGAAAATTCTATTGCCCATAAAATTGAAGTCTAATACAAACTAAAAACGGTTTGGATATGAATAAGGTTATAAATATAAGGCTAATACTCATTTAAACGGGGCTAGTCGAGTGAGGATCAATTTGTTCGGAAATCCAAGGCTAACACCCACCCAAAAACCAAGTTCAACCATGCTTGGGGGAAAACTGTATTTCCCATAAAATTGAAGTCTAATACCAACTAAAAAGGGTTTGTATATGAACAAGTTTATAAATCTAATGCTCATATCCCTTTAAATGGGGCTACTCGAGTCAGGATCAATTTGTCTGAAAATCCACGGCTAACACCCACTCAAAACCAAGTTCAATCATGCTTGGAGGCAAAAGTGTATTTCCCATAAAATTGAAGTCTAATACCAACTAAAAAGGGCTTGGATATGAACAAGGTTAGAAATCCAAGGCTAATACTCATTTAAACGGGGCTAGTCGAGTCAGGATCAATTTGTCCGGAAATCCAAGGCTAACACCCACCCAAAAACCAAGTTCAACCATGCTTGGGGGAAAACTGTATTTCCCATAAAATTGAAGTCTAATACCAACTAAAAAGGGTTTGGATATGAACAAGCTGAGAAATCTAAGGCTTTTACCCATTTAAATGGGAAGAGTCTAGTAAGGATCAATTTGTCCGAAAATCCAAGGCTAACACCAACCCAAAAACCAAGTTCAATCATGCTTGGGGGAAAACTGTATTACCCATAAAATTGAAGTCTACTACCAACTAAAAAGGTCTTGGATATGAATAAGGTTAGAAATATAAGGCTCATATCAATTTAATTGGGGCTAATCGAGTAAGTATCCATTTTTCCTAAAATCCACGGATAACACCCACCCTAAAACCAATTCAATCATGCTTAGGGGAAAAAGTGTATTACCCATAAACCTGAAGCCTTATACCAACTAAAACGGGTTTGGATATGAACAAGGTTATAAATCTAAGGCTAATATCCATTTAAATGGGGCTACTCGAGTGAGGATCAATTAGTCCAAAAATCTAAGGCTAACACCCACTCAAAAACCAAGTTCAATCATGCTTGGAGGAAAAAGTGTATTACCCATAAACCTGAAGCCATATACCAACTAAAAAGGGTTTGGATATGAACAAGGTTATAAATCTAAGGCCAATATCAATTTAAATGGGGCTACTGGAGTCAGGATCAATTAGTCCGAAAATCCACGGCTAACACTCACCCAAAAACCAAGTTCAATCATGCTTGGGGGAAAAAGTGTATTACCCATAAAATTGAAGCCTTATACCAACTAAAAAGGGTTTGGATATGAACAAGGTTATAAATCTAAAGCTGATATCCATTTAAATGTTGCTACTGGAGTCAGGATCAATTAGTCCGAAAATCCACGGCTAACACTCACCCAAAAACCAAGTTCAATCATGCTTGGGGGAAAAAGTGTATTACCCATAAAATTGAAGCCTTATACCAACTAAAAAGGGTTTGGATATGAACAAGGTTATAAATCTAAGGCTGATATCCATTTAAATGTTGCTACTCGAGTCTGGATCAATTAGTCCGAAAATCCACGGCTAACACCCACCTAAAAACCAAGTTCAATCATGCTTGGGGGAAAAAGTGTATTACTTTGAAGCCTTATACCAACTAAAAAGGGTTTGGATATGAACAAGGTTATAAATCTAAGGCTAATATCCATTTAAATGAGGCTACTCGAGTCAGGATCAATTTGTCCGAAAATCCACGGCTAACACCCACTCAAAAACCAAGTTCAATCATGCTTGGGGGGAAAAGTCTTTTACCCATAAACTTGAAGCCTTATACCAACTAAAAGGGTTTGGATATGAACAAGGTTATATATATAAGGCTAATATCCATTTAAATGAGGCTACTCCGATCAGGATCAATTTGTCCAGAATATCCATGGCTAACACCCACCCAAAAACCAAGTTCAATCATGCTTGGGTGTAAAAGTGTATTACCCATAAAATTCAAGCCTTCTACCAACTAAAAGGGTTTGGATATGAATAAGGTTATAAATATAAGGCTCATATCCATTTAAATGGGGCTACTCGAGTGAGGATCAATTTGTCCAGAAAATCCAAGGCTAACACCCACCCAAAAACCAAGTTCAATCATGCTTGGGAGAAAAGTGTATTACCCATAAAATTGAAGCCTTATACCAAATAAAAGGGTTTGGATATGAACAAGGTTATAAATCTAAGGCTCATATCCATTTAAATGGGGCTACTCGAGTCGGGATCAATTTGTGCGAAAATCCACGGCTAACACCCACTCAAAAACCAAGTTCAATCATGCTTGGAGGCAAAAGTGTATTACCCATAAAATTGATGCCTTATACCAACTAAAAGGGTTTGGATATGAACAAGGTTATAAATATAAGGCTCATATCCATTTAAATGGGGCTACTCGAGTCGGGATCAATTTGTCCGAAAATCCACGGCTAACACCCACCCAAAAACCAAGTTCAATCATGCTTGGGGAAAAAGTGTATTACACATAAAATTGAAGCATTATACCAACTAAAAATGGTTTGGATATGAACAAGGTTATAAATCTAAGGCTAATATCCATTTAAATGAGGCTACTCGAGTCAGGATCAATTTGTCCGAAAATCCACGGCTAACACCCACTCAAAAACCAAGTTCAATCATGCTTGGGGGAAAAAGTGTATTACCCATAAAATTGAAGCCTTATACCAACTAAAAAGGGTTTGGATATGAACAAGGTTATAAATCTAAGGCTGATATCCATTTAAATGTTGCTACTCGAGTCTGGATCAATTAGTCCGAAAATCCACGGCTAACACCCAACTAAAAACCAAGTTCAATCATGCTTGGGGGAAAAAGTGTATTACCCATAAACTTGAAGGCTTATACCAACTAAAAAGGGTTTGGATATGAAGAAGGTTAGAAATCTAAGGCTAATATCCATTTAAATGAGGCTACTCGAGTCACGATCAATTTGTGCGAAAATCCAAGGCTAACACCCACCCAAAAACCACGTTCAATCATGCTTGGGGGAAAAAGTGTATTACCCATAAACCTAAAGCCTTATACCAACTAAAAAGGGTTTGGATATGAACAAGGTTAGAAATCTAAGGCTAATATCAATTTAAATGGGGCTACTGGAGTCAGGATCAATTAGTCCGAAAATCCACGGCTAACACGCACCCAAAAACCAAGTTCACTCATGCTTGGGGGAAAAAGTGTATTACCCATAAAATTGAAGCCTTATACCAACTAAAAAAGGTTTGGATATGAACAAGGTTATAAATCTAAGGCTAATATCCATTGAAATGTGGCTACTCGAGTCTGGATCAATTAGTCCGAAAATCCACGGCTAACACCCACCCAAAAACCAAGTTCAATCATGCTTGGGGGAAAAAGTGTATTACCCATAAACTTGAAGCCTTATACCAACTAAAAAGGGTTTGGATATGACCAAGGTTATAAATATAAGGCTAATATCCATTTAAATGGGGCTACTCTAGTCAGGATCAATTTGTTCGAAAATCCACGGCTAACACCCACCCAAAAACCAAGTTCAATCATGCTTGGAGGAAAAAGTGTATTACCCATAAACTTGAAGCCTTATACCAACTAAAAAGGATTTGGAGATGAACAAGGTTAGAAATCTAAGAATAATATCCATTTAAATGGGGCTACTCGAGTCAGGATCAATTTGTCCGAAAATCCACGGCCAACACCCACCCAAAAACCAAGTGCAATCATGCTTGGGAGAAAAAGGGTATTACCCATAAACTTGAAGCCTTATACCAAATAAAATGGGTTTTGATATGTACAAGGTTATAAATCTAAGTCTAATATCCATTTAAATGGGGCTACTCGAGTCAGGATCAATTAGTCCGAAAATCCAAGGCTAACACCCACCCAAAACCAAGTTCAATCATGCTTGGGGAAAAGTCTTTTACCCATAAACTTGAAGCTTTATACCAACTAAAAGAGTTTGGATATGAACAAGGTTATATATATAAGGCTAATATCCATTTAAATGAGGCTACTCCACTCAAGATCAATTTGTCCGAAAATTAATGGCTAACACCCACCCAAAACCAAGTTCAATCATGCTTGGGGCAAAAGTGTATTACCCATAAAATTGATGCCTTATACCAACTAAAAGGGTTTGGATATGAACAAGGTTATAAATATAAGGCTCATATCCATTTAAATGGGGCTACTCGAGTCAGGATCAATTTGTCCAGAAAATCCACGGCTAACACCCACTCAAAAACCAAGTTCAATCATGCTTGGGGAATAAGTGTATTACCCATAAAATTGAAGCCTTATACCAACTAAAAAGGGTTTGGATATGAACAAGGTTATAAATCTAAGGCTAATATCCATTTAAATGGGGCTACTCGAGTCGGGATCAATTTGTCCGAAAATCCACTGCTAACACCCACCCAAAACCAAGTTCAATCATGCTTGAGGAAAAAGTGTATTACCCATAAAATTGAAGCCTTATACCAACTAAAAGGGTTTGGATATGAACAAGGTTATAAATCTAAGGCTAATATCCATTTAAATGGGGCTACTCGAGTCGGGATCAATTTGTCCGAAAATCCACGGCTAACACCCACCCAAAACCAAGTTCAATCATGCTTGGGGAAAAAGTGTATTAACCATAAACTTGAAGCCTTATACCAACTAAAAAGGGTTTGGATATGAACAAGGTTATTAATATAAGGCTAATATCCATTTAAATGGGGCTACTCGAGTCAGGATCAATTTGTCCGAAAATCCACGGCTAACACCCACCCAAAAACCAAGTTCAATCATGCTTGGAGGAAAAAGTGTATTACCCATAAACTTGAATCCTTATACCAACTAAAAGGGTTTGGATATGAACAAGGTTATAAATCTAACGCTAATATCCATTTAAAAGGGGCTACTCGAGTCTGGATCAATTTGTCCGAAAATCCACGGCTAACACCCACTCAAAAACCAAGTTCAATCATGCTTGGGGGAAAAAGTGTATTACCCATAAAATTGAAGCCTTATACCAACTAAAAAGGGTTTGGATATGAACAAGGTTATAAATCTAAGGCTAATATCAATTTAAATGGGGCTACTCGAGTCAGGATCAATTTGTCCGAAAATCCACGGCTAACACCCACTCAAAAACCAAGTTCAATCATGCTTGGGGGAAAAAGTGTATTACCCATAAAATTGAAGCCTTATACCAACTAAAAAAGGTTTGGATATGAACAAGGTTATAAATCTAAGGCTAATATCAATTTAAATGGGGCTACTGGAGTCAGGATCAATTAGTCCGAAAATCCACGGCTAACACCCACCCAAAAACCAAGTTCAATCATGCTTGGGGGAAAAAGTGTATTACCCATAAAATTGAAGCCTTATACCAACTAAAAAGGGTTTGGATATGAACAAGGTTATAAATCTAAGGCTAATATCCATTTAAATGTGGCTACTCGAGTCAGGATCAATTTGTCCGAAAATCCAAGGCTAACACCCACCCAAAAACCAAGTTCAATCATGCTTGGGGGAAAAAGTGTATTACCCATAAACCTGAAGCCATATACCAACTAAAAAGGGTTTGGATATGAACAAGGTTATAAATCTAAGGCTAATATCCATTTAAATGGGGCTACTCGAGTCAGGATCAATTTGTCCGAAAATCCACGGCTAACACCCACCCAAAAACCAAGTTCAATCATGCTTGGAGGAAAAAGTGTATTACCCATAAACTTGAAGCCTTATACCAACTAAAAAGGGTTTGGATATGAACAAGGTTATAAATCTAAGGCTAATATCAATTTAAATGGGGCTACTGGAGTCAGGATCAATTAGTCCGAAAATCCACGGCTAACACGCACCCAAAAACCAAGTTCACTCATGCTTGGGGGAAAAAGTGTATTACCCATAAAATTGAAGCCTTATACCAACTAAAAAAGGTTTGGATATGAACAAGGTTATAAATCTAAGGCTAATATCCATTTAAATGTGGCTACTCGAGTCTGGATCAATTAGTCCGAAAATCCACGGCTAACACCCACCCAAAAACCAAGTTCAATCATGCTTGGGGGAAAAAGTGTATTACCCATAAACCTGAAGCCATATACCAACTAAAAAGGGTTTGGATATGAACAAGGTTATAAATCTAAGGCCAATATCAATTTAAATGGGGCTACTGGAGTCAGGATCAATTAGTCCGAAAATCCACGGCTAACACTCACCCAAAAACCAAGTTCAATCATGCTTGGGGGAAAAAGTGTATTACCCATAAACTTGTAGTCTAATACCAACTAAAAAGAGTTTGGATATGAAAAAGGTTAAAAATATAAGGCTAATATCCATTTAAATGAGGCTACTCCATTCAGGATCAATTTGTCCGAAAATCAATGGCTAACACCCACCCAAAACCAAGTTCAAACATGCTTGGGGGGAATAGTTTATTACCCATTAACTTGAAGCCTTATACCAACTAAAAGGGTTTGGATATGAACAAGGTTATAAATATAAGGCTCATATCCATTTAAATGGGGCTACTCGAGTCTGGATCAATTTGTCCGAAAATCCACGGCTAACACCCACTCAAAAACCAAGTTCAATTATGCTTGGGGAATAAGTGTATTACCCATAAAATTGAAGCCTTATACCAACTAAAAGGGTTTGGATATGAACAAGGTTATAAATCTAAGACTAATATCCATTTAAATGGGGCTACTCGAGTCGGATCAATTTGTCCGAAAATCCACTGGCTAACACCCACCCAAAAACCATGTTCAATCATGCTTGGGGAAAAAGTGTATTACCCATAAACCCGAAGCCTTATACCAACTAAAAAGGGCTTTGATATGAACAAGGTTATAAATATAAGGCTCATATGCATTTAAATGGGGCTAGTCATGTCAGGATCAATTTGTCTGAAAATCCAACGCTAACACCCACCCAAAACCCATGTTCAATCATGCTTGGGGGAAAAGTCTATTACCCATAAACCTCGAAGCCTTATACCAACTAAAACGGGTTTGGATATGAACAAGGTTATAAATCTAAGGCTAATATCCATTTAGATGGGGCTAGTCGAGTGAGGATCAATTAGTCCGAAAATCCAAGGCTAACACCCACCCAAAAACCAAGTTCAATCATGCTTGGGGAAGAAGTGTATTACCCATAAACCTCGAAGCCTTATACCAACTAAAACGGGTTTGGATATGAACAAGGTTATAAATCTAAGGCTAATATCCATTTAAATGGGGCTACTTGAGTCGGGATCAATTAGTCCGAAAATCCAAGGCTAACACCCACCAAAAAACCAAGTTCAATCATGCTTGGATGGAAAAGTGTATTACCCATAAAATTGATGTCTAATACTAACTACAAAGGGTTTGGATATGAACAAGGTGCTAAATATAAGGCTCATATCCATTTAAATGGGGCTACTCGAGTCAGGATCAATTTGTCCGAAAATTCACGGCTAACACCCACTCAAAACCAAGTTCAATCATGCTTGGGGAAAAAGTGTATTACCCATAAAATTGAAGCCTTATACCAACTAAAAGGGTTTGGATATGAACAAGGTTATAAATCTAAGGCTAATATCCATTTAAATGGGGCTACACGAGTCGGGATCAATTTGTCCAGAAAATCCACTGGCTAACACCCTCCCAAAAACCAAGTTCAATCATGGTTGGGGAAAAAGTGTATTACCCATAAACTTGAAGCCTTATACCAACTAAAAGGGTTTGGATATGAACAAGGTTATAAATCTAAGGCTAATATCCATTTAAATGGGGCTACTCGAGTGAGGATCAATTAGTCCGAAATCAAAGTCTAACACCCACCCAAAAACCAAGTTCAATCATGCTTGGGGGAAAAGTCTTTTACCCATAAACTTGAAGCTTTATACCAACTAAAAGGGTTTGGATATGAACAAGGTTATATATATAAGGTTAATATCCATTTAAATGAGGCTACTCCGATCGAGATCAATTTGTCCGAAAATCCATGGCTAACACCCACCCAAAAACCAAGTTCAATCATGCTTGGTAGAAAAGTCTATTACCCATAAAACTAAAGCCTAATAACAACTAAAAAGGGATTGGATATTAACAAGGTTAGAAATATAAGGCTTATAGCCATTTAAATGGGGCTACTCGAGTGAGGATCAATTTGTCCGAAAATGCAAAGCTAACACCCACCCAAAAACCAAGCTCAATCATTCTTGGGGGAAAAGTCTATTAACTATAAAATTGAAGCCTAATACATACTAAAAAGGGATTGGATATGAACAAGGTTCGAAATCTAAGGCTTATACCCATTTAAATCGGGCTAGTCGAGTCAGGATCAATTTGTCCGAAATTCCAAGGCTAACACCCACCCAAAAACCAAGTTCAATCATTCTTGAGAAAAGTCTATTACCCATAAAATTGAAGGCTAATACCAACTAAAAAGGGTTTGGATATGAACAAGGTTATAAATATAAGGCTCATATCCATTTAAATGGGGCTACTCGAGTGAGGATCAATTAGTCCGAAAATCCAAGGCTAACACCCACCCAAAAACCAAGTTCAATCATGCTTGGGGCAAAAGTGTATTACCCATAAAATTGATGCCTTATACCAACTAAAACGGGTTTGGATATGATCAAGGTTATAAATATCAGGCTAATATCCATTTAAATGGGGCTACTCGAGTCAGGATCAATTTGTCCGAATATCCAAGGCCAACACCCACCCAAAAACCAAGTTGAATCATGCTTGGGGGAAAAAGTGTATTACCATAAACCTGAAGCCTTATACCAACTAAAAAGGGTTTGGATATGACCAAGGTTATAAATATAAGGCAAATATCCATTTAAATGGGGCTACTCTAGTCAGGATCAATTTGTCCGAAAATCCACGGCTATCACCCACCCAAAAACCAAGTTCAATCGTGCTTTGGGGAAAAAGTGTATTACCCATAAACTTGAAGCCTTATACCAACTAAAAAGGGTTTGGATATGAACAAGGTTATAAATCTAATGCTAATATCCATTTAAATGGGGCTACTCGAGTCACGATCAATTTGTCCGAAAATCCACGGCTAACACCCACCCAAAACCAAGTTCAATCATGCTTGGGGAAGAAGTGTATTACCCATTAACTTGAAGCCTTATACCAACTAAAAAGGGTTTGGATATGAACAAGGTTATAAATCTAAGGCTAATATCCATTTAAATGGGGCTACACGAGTCGGGATCAATTTGTCCGAAAATCCACTGGCTAACACCCTCCCAAAAACCAAGTTCAATCATGGTTGGGGAAAAAGTGTATTACCCATAAAATTGAAGCCTTATACCAACTAAAAGGGTTTGGATAGGAACAAGGTTATAAATCTAAGGCTAATATCTATTTAAATGGGGCTACTCGCGTCAGGATCAATTTGTCCGAAAATCCACTGCTAACACCCACCCAAAACCAATTCAATCATGCTTAGGGGAAAACGTGTATTACCCATAAACTTCAAACCTGATACAAACTAAAAAGGGTTTGGATATGAACAAGGTTAAAAATCTAAGGCTAATACTCATTTAAATGGGGTTAGTCGAGTGAGGATCAATTTGTCCGAAAATCCAAGGCTAACACCCACCCAAAAACCAAGTTCAATCATCCTTGGGGGAAAAGTCTATTTTCCGTAAAATTGGAGCTTGATACAAACTAAAAAGGGTTTGGATATGAATAAGGTTAGAAATCTAAGGCTAATATCCATTTAAATGAGGCTACTCGATCAGGATCAATTTGTCCGAAAATCCACGGCTACACCACCACCCAAAAACCAAGTTCAATCATGCTTGGGGCAAAAGTGTATTACCCATAAAATTGATGCCTTATACCAACTAAAAGGGTTTGGATATGAACAAGGTTATAAATATAAGGCTCATATCCATTTAAATGGGGCTACTCGAGTGAGGATCAATTTGTCCAGAAAATCCAAGGCTAACACCCACCCGAAAACCAAGTTCAATCATGCTTTGGGGAAAAGTTTATTACCCATAAAATTGAAGCCTTATACCAACTAAAAGGGTTTGGATATGAACAAGGTTATAAATCTAAGGCTAATATCCATTTAAATGGGGCTCCTCGAGTCGGGATCAATTTGTCCGAAAATCCACGGCTACACAACCACCCAAAAACCAAGTTCAATCATGCTCTGGGAAAAAGTGTATTACCCATAAACCTGAAGCCTTATACCAACTAAAAGGGTTTGGATATGAACAAGGTTATAAATATAAGGCTCATATCCATTTAAATGGGGCTACTCGAGTGAGGATCAATTAGTCCGAAAATCCAAGGCTAACACCCACCCAAAACCAAGTTAAATAATGCTTGGGGGCAAAAGTGTATTACCCATAAAATTGATGCCTTATACCAACTAAAAGGGTTTGGATATGAACAAGGTTATAAATATAAGGCTCATATCCATTTAAATGGGGCTACTCGAGTCAGGATCAATTTGTCCGAAAATCCACGGCTAACACCCACCCAAAACCAAGTTCAATCATGCTTGGGGAAAAAGTGTATTACCCATAAACCTGAAGCCTTATACCAACTAAAAGGGTTTGGATATGAACAAGGTTATAAATATAAGGCTCATATCCATTTAAATGGGGCTACTCGAGTCAGGATCAATTTGTCCGAAAATCCACTGGCTAACACCCACCCAAAACCAAGTTCAATCATGCTTGGGAGAAGAAGTGTATTACCCATAAACCTGAAGCCTTATACCAACTAAAACGGGTTTGGATATGAACAAGGTTATAAATCTAAGTCTAATATCCATTTAAATGGGGCTACTCGAGTCGGGATCAATTAGTCCGAAAATCCAAGGCTAACACCCACCCAAAACCAAGTTCAATCATGCTTGGGGGAAAAGTCTTTTACCCATAAACTTGAAGCTTTATACCAACTAAAAGGGTTTGGATATGAACAAGGTTATAAATATAAGGCTAATATCCATTTAAATGAGGCTACTCGAGTCGGGATCAATTTGTCCGAAAATCCAAGGCTAACACCCACCCAAAAACCAAGTTCAATCATGCTTGGGGAAAAAGTGTATTACCCATAAACGTGAAGCCTTATACCAACTAAAAGGGTTTGGATATAAACAAGGTTATAAATCTAAGGCTAATATCCATTTAAATGGGGCTACTCGAGTGAGGATCAATTAGTCCGAAAATCCAAGGCTAACACCCACCCAAAACCAAGTTCAATCATGCTTGGGGAAAAGTCTTTTACCCATAAACTTGAAGCTTTATACCAACTAAAAAGGGTTTGGATATGAACAAGGTTATATATATAAGGCTAATATCCATTTAAATGAGGCTACTCCAGTCAGGATCAATTTGTCCGAAAATCCATGGCTAACACCCACCCAAAAACCAAGTTCAATCATGCTTGGGGGAAAAAGTGTATTACCCATAAATTTGAAGCCTTATACCAACTAAAAAGGGTTTGGATATGAACAAGGTTATAAATCTAAGGCTAATATCCATTTAAATGAGGCTACTCGAGTCAGGATCAATTTGTCCGAAAATCCACGGCTAACACCCACTCAAAAACCAAGTTCAATCATGCTTGGGGGAAAAAGTGTATTACCCATAAAATTGAAGCCTTATACCAACTAAAAAGGGTTTGGATATGAACAAGGTTATAAATCTAAGGCTAATATCCATTTAAATGTGGCTACTCGAGTCTGGATCAATTTGTCCGAAAATCCACGGCTAACACCCACTCAAGAACCAAGTTCAATCATGCTTGGGGGAAAAAGTGTATTACCCATAAAATTGAAGCCTCATACCAACTAAAAAGGGTTTGGATATGAACAAGGTTATAAATCTAAGGCTAATATCCATTTAAATGTGGCTACTCGAGTCAGGATCAATTTGTCCGAAAATCCACGGCTAACACCCACCCAAAAACCAAGTTCAATCATGCTTGGGGGAAAACGTGTATTACCCATAAAATTGAAGCCTTATACCAACTAAAAAAGGTTTGGATATGAACAAGGTTATAAATCTAAGGCTAATATCCATTTAACTGTGGCTACTCGAGTCTTGATCAATTTGTCCGAAAATCCAAGGCTAACACCCACCCAAAAACCACGTTCAATCATGCTTGGGGGAAAAAGTGTATTACCCATAAACCTAAAGCCTTATACCAACTAAAAAGGGTTTGGATATGAACAAGGTTATAAATCTAAGGCTAATATCCATTTAAATGTGGCTACTCGAGTCAGGATCCATTTTTCCGAAAATCCACGGCTAACACCCACCCAAAAACCATGTTCAATCATGCTTGGGGGAAAAAATGTATTACCCATAAACTTGATAACATATACCAACTAAAAAGGGTTTGGATATGAACAAGGTTATAAATATAAGGCTCATATCCATTTAAATGGGGCTACTCGAGTCAAGATCAATCGTCTCGAAAATCCACTGGCTAACACCCACCCAAAAACCAAGTTCAATCATGCTTGGGGGAAAAAGTGTATTACCCATAAAATTGAAGCCTTATACCAACTAAAAAGGGTTTGGATATGAACAAGGTTATAAATCTAAGGCTAATATCCATTTAACTGTGGCTACTCGAGTCAGGATCAATTTGTCCGAAAATCCACGGCTAACACCCACTCAAAAACCAAGTTCAATTATGCTTGGGGGAAAAAGTGTATTACCCATAAAATTGAAGCCTCATACCAACTAAAAAGGGTTTGGATATGAACAAGGTTATAAATCTAAGGCTAATATCCATTTAAATGTGGCCACTCGAGTCAGGATCAATTTGTCCGAATATCCACGGCTAACACCCACTCAAAAACCAAGTTCAATTATGCTTGGGGGAAAAAGTGTATCACCCATAAAATTGAAGCCTCATACCAACTAAAAAGGGTTTGGATATGAACAAGGTTATAAATCTAAGGCTAATATCCATTTAAATGTGGCTACTCGAGTCTGGATCAATTAGTCCGAAAATCCACGGCTAACACCCACCCAAAAACCAAGTTCAATCATGCTTGGGGGAAAAAGTGTATTACCCCTAAATTTGAAACCTTATACCAACTAAAAAGGGTTTGCATATGAACAAGGTTATAAATCTAAGGCTAATATCCATTTAAATGAGGCTACTCGAGTCAGGATCAATTTGTCCGAAAATCCACGGCTAACACCCACTCAAAAACCAAGTTCAATCATGCTTGGGGGAAAAAGTGTATTACCCATAAAATTGAAGTCTAATATCAACTAAATGTTGACATATTATGTCATACTTTGTATGCTTTATATATTTTGATGATAACAATAACAAGAAAATGGACTAATAATATGCTTGGATGAGATTAAGCTATAAACAGGTTGTATTCAAAGAATACATCAACAAGCATAATGGAGTTCAAGAAGAAATCACTCCAAGAAGTCCAAGATGCAAGCAAGTGAAGTCTTAGAATAAGTGTTCATTTTAGTGCTTCAGTAAATCTCAATTTCTATCTTGATAGCACAAATTAAAATGAACTCACACACTTCACAAGTGCATGCATTAAAAGGATTTGATGAGTAAAAGGTTTAAGTCATAATCAATCGGTTCAAGAAATTCAGAAAAGATAATTTGTCAAAATAGATTTCTGAATGAACCGGTCGACCGCTTGAGGTATCCGTTGTGAACCGGTCGATCGCTTGGAAGACAAATTGTTTTATCCGTTGTGAACCGGTCGACCGCTTGGTTTTGTCCGTTGTGAACCGGTCGACCGCTTGATATGGCAGTTGTACTAAAACGGCTAGAAACGACTAGTTTCTTTTAGAAACTTATAAATAGGCCTCTTAATTGCAAAACGAAATAGATAGAACTTTCATATCTTATATTGAGGCAATTAGAAGTGCATAAACACCTTCATATCATCAATCCTCATTAATACTCATATTTGTGTTTAAATCTTCATATCTTAACACAAAGAGTATTTCTCATTCTCACTACACTTAAACACCTTCAAACACCTTCAAACAACCATTGTGAAACTCTTGAGAGTTGAGTATAAAACTCTTGGTATTGGTGAGGGAACATCACCAAGGAAAAATCTTGAAGAGGAGACATCTTCAAGTGGAAAAGGAAAATTTGAAGAGGGCATATCTTCAAGTGGTGTAAAGTCTTGGTGTGGATTCATCAAGCAAGAAAATTGTAATCTTGTTACTTGGATTAGTAAAAGAGTACAATACTCAAGTACGGGTTGGTACTTGAGTCGTGGACGTAGGCTTGCCGAACCACGTTAAAAACCGAGTTAGCAATCTCTTTCCCTTATCTCTTTACTTTCAAGTAATTAATTTTAAGATTGCATTATTTATTGTATTTGCATCAATTCCGCCTTTAGGTGCATAGTTGCCTTAATCCGTGAATTTCAACACTATAAAGGGCTTGGTTATGAACAAGGTTATAAATATAAGGCTAATATCTATTTTAATGGGACTACTCGAGTCCGGATCAATTTTTTCGAAAATCCACGGCGAACACCCACCCAAAAACCAAGTTCAATCATGCTTGGGGGAAAAAGTGTATTACCCATAAAATTGAAGCCTTATACAAAATATAAAGGGCTTGTATATGAACAAGGTTATAAATATAAGGCTAATATCCATTTAAATGGGGCTACTCGAGTCAGGATCCATTTTTCCGAAAATCCACGGCTAACACCCACCCAAAAACCAAGTTCAATCATGCTTAGGGGGAAAATGTATTTTTCATAAACTTGAAGCCTTATACCAACTAAAAGGGTTTGGATATGAACAAGGTTATAAATCTAAGGCTAATATCCATTTAAATGGGGCTACTCGAGTCGGGATCAATTAGTCCGAAAATCCAAGGCTAAACACCCACCCAAAACCAAGTTCAATCATGCTTGGGGAAAAGTCTTTTACCCATAAACTTTAAGCTTTATACCATCTTAAAAGGGTTTGGATATGACACAGGTTAGAAATATAAGGCTAATATCCATTTAAATGAGGCTACTCGAGTCAGGATCAATTTGTCCGAAAATCCACGGCTAACACCCACTCAAAAACCAAGTTCAATCATGCTTGGAGGAAAAAGTGTATTACCCATAAACTTGAAGCCTTTTACCAACTAAAAAGGGTTTGGATATGAACAAGGTTATAAATATAATGCTAATATCCATTTAAATGGGGCTACTCGAGTCAGGATCAATTTGTCCGAAAATTCACAGCTAACACCCACCCAAAAACCAAGTTCAATCATGGTTGGGGGAAAAGTGCATTATTCATAAACTTAAAGCTTTATACCAACTAAAAAGGGTTTGGATATGAACAAGGTAATAAATATAATGCTAATATCCATTTAAATGAGGCTACTCGAGTCAGGATCAATTTGTCCGAAAATCCAAGGCTAACACCCACCCAAAAACCAAGTTCAATCGTGCTTGGGGGAAAAAGTGTATTACCCATAAACTTGAAGCCTTATACCAACTTGTTGACATATAATATCATACTTTGTATGCTTTATATATTTTGATGATAACAATAAAAGAAAATGGGCTAATAATGTGCTTGGATGAGATTAAGCTATAAACAGGTTTTATACAAAGAATACATCAACAAGCATAACGGAGTACACGAAGAAATCACTCCAAGAAGTCCAAGATGCAAGCAAGTGAAGACTTAGAATAAGTGTTCATTTTAGTGCTTTATATAAATCTCAATTTCTATCTTGATAGCACAAATTAAAATGAACTCACACACTTCACAGTGCATGCATTAAAAGGATTTGATGATTAAAAGGTTTAAGTCATAATCAGTTGGTTCAAGAAATTCGAAAAGATAATTTGTCAAAATAGATTTCTGCATGAACCGGTCGACCGCTTGAGGTATCCGTTATGAACCGGTCGACCGCTTGGAAGACAAATTATTTTATCCGTTGTGAACCGGTCGATCTGCTTGGTTTTGTCCGTTGTGAACCGGTCGACCGCTTGATATGACAGTTGCACTCAAACAGCTATAAACGGCTAGTTTCAAACGGCCATAAACGGCTAGTTTCCAACGGCTATAAACGGCTAGTTTCTAACGGCTAGTTTCTAACGGCTATAAACGGCTAGTTTCTCTTTGAAACTTATAAATAGGCCTCTTAATTGCAAAACGATTAAGATAGAACTTTCATATCTTATATTGAGGCAATTAGAAGTGCATAAACACCTTCATATCATCAATCCTCATTAATACTCATATTTGTGTTTAAATCTTCATATCCTAACACAAAGAGTATTTCTCATTCTCACTACACTTAAACACCTTCAAATATCCTAAGTGCTATTAAGTGAGAGAAAGAGATTTTAGATCTTCATTTGTAATATCCACACTATTAAGAGTGTATTGTTGTTTTACTAAAACAACCATTGTGAAACTCTTGAGAGTTGAGTATAAAACTCTTGGTATTGGTGAGGGAACATCACCAAGGAAAAATCTTGAAGAGGGGACATCTTCAAGTGGAAAAGGAAAGTCTTGAAGATGGCATATATTCAAGTGGTGTAAAGTCTTGGTGTGGATTCATCAAGCGGAAATTGTAATCTTGTTACTTGGATTAGTAAAAGAGTACAATACTCAAGTACGGGTTGGTACTTGAGTCGTGGACGTAGGCTTGCCGAACCACGTTAAAAACCCGAGTTAGCAATCTCTTTCCTTATCTCTTTACTTTCAAGTAATTGATTTTAGAATTGCTATAATTATTGTATTTGCACCAATTCCGCTTTTAGGTGCATAGTTGCTTTAATCCATGAATTTCAACAATTGGTATCGAGCTTAGTTCTCATTTATTAAGTTTGCTTAGACTTTGAGTAGAATGGCAACTATATGCAATAATCTCCGAAATGAAGGTGCTTCAACTTCTAGACCACCATTTTTGATGGTGATGATTATTCTTATTGGAAAGCTAGAATGTCAATATATCTTCAATCTATAGATTTTAATTTATGGCTTTCTATTGAAAATGGACCTCATAAACCACTTAAAATTGTAAATGGTATTGAGATTCCAAAAGCATGATAGAATATAGTGACCTAGATAAAAGATTACTTTCTATGGATGCTAGAGCAATGAACATTTTATATTGTGCATTAGATAGAAGTGAATTTAATAGAATATCTTCATGTAAAAATGCTAGGGATATATGGCATGCTTTGGAAGTAACTCATGAAGGAACTAACCAAGTAAAAGAATCAATAATTGATATGTTAGTTCATCAATATGAATTATTTAAAATGTTGCAACATGAATCCATAACAAGCATGTTTACTCGTATGACTAGCATAACAAATAGTTTACATGCTCTTGGTAGAACTTACTCAAATGCAGATATTGTAAGTAAGATTCTTAGATCTCTACCAAAAGCTTGGGAAGCTAAAGTGACAGCTATACGAGAAGCTAAAGATCTCACAAAACTTCCATTAGAGGAGCTCATTGGTTCTCTAATGACGCATGAGATATCTATGGATAATCAAGATCAAGAAGAAAGGCCAAAGAAAAATTTGGCATTTAAAACCGCTCATCGAATCGAAGCGAGGAAAATGATGATGATGAAGACGAGTAATGACGATCTTGAAGAAGATGTAGCATAAATCACAAGACAGTTTGAAACTTTCTTAAAAGGAAAAATGACAAGAGAAAGTTCTCGAAATACAAAAGGAGGAGATTCAAGTAAAGAAACTCCAAGGTGCTATAAATGCAACAAGTTGGGGCATATCAAACCCGATCGTCCCCATCTTCAAATGAAGAAGAGAAATCGCTTTCAAAAGAGAGCTTTGAAAGCGACATGGAGCGATGATTCGAACTCAAGTTCTAGTGATGAAGAAGAACATGTGGCTAACATGTGCTTCATGGCAATTGAAAGCTAAAATGAGGTACAATCTTCGGATGATGAATCGACCCTTCCTATATTGAATTACATGAACAACTTGAAAATTTGTATGTAGAATATAAGAAGTTAGGTTCTAAATATAGTACTCTCAAAAGAAATCATATATGCTTAATTGAGGAAAAGGAATTATTAGAAAAGAAAGTATATGATTTAAATGACAAGAGTAGTAAAACTAATCAACTTGAAGAAGATAATAAATCTTTAAAAGAAAAAGTTGATGAGTTAAATGTAATTATCTCAAAATTCACACAAGGCTCAGAAATTTTTGAGAAAATGCTTTCAAGCCAAAGAAGTGTGTTTAACAAAGGAGGATTAGGTTATAAACCTAAGATAAATCAAAAATACTTAAAGAATTATTTTGTTAAAGCTAAACATTCTTATGATCCAAATCAAACATGTAATTATTGTAGAAAATTAGGACATTTGGTTTATGCATGTCCTATGAAGAAAAATAAGAATGTTAAAATGATTTGGGTTCCAAAAGGAACCACCCTTGAATTCTTTGGTAGAAATAAGTTCATTTTGGATATTTATTATTATTAGATATTATGTCTTTATTTATCTAAAATGTTAATTTTCTTTTGTTGATGCCAAAGGGGAGAGATATGATGAAAATATCAAATGCATCAATAATGGGGAGAAAAATAGGAGAATATGAAAAATATATATGCATATATTTAGGGGAGAAAATGGATTTTTCTTGAGATTGCATATGATATTTTTACTTAGATTAAATTGCTAAAAAGTTCAATGTCTCTTATATATTGGATTACAAAATATAGGGGAGACTCAATTTTTTATCTAAGTTTTTTATTTATTGTCATCATCAAAAAGGGGGAGATTGTTGACATATAATATCATACTTTGTATGCTTTATATATTTTGATGATAACAATAAAAAGAAAATGGGCTAATAATATGCTTGGATGAGATTAAGCTATAAACAGGTTTTATACAAAGAATACATCAACAAGCATAACGGAGTACACGAAGAAATCACTCCAAGAAGTCCAAGATACAAGCAAGTGAAGACTTAGAATAAGTGTTCATTTTAGTGCTTTATGTAAATCTCAATTTCTATCTCGATAGCACAAATTAAAATGAACTCACACACTTCACAGTGCATGCATTAAAAGGATTTGATGATTAAAAGGTTTAAGTCATAATCAATCGGTTCAAGAAATTCAGAAAAGATAATTTGTCAAAATAGATTTCTGCATGAACCGGTCGACCGCTTGAGGTATCCGTTATGAACCGGTCGACCGCTTGGAAGACAAATTATTTTATCCGTTGTGAACCGGTCGACCGCTTGGTTTTGTCCGTTGTGAACCGGTCGACCGCTTGATATGACAGTTGCACTCAAACAGCTATAAACGGCTAGTTTCAAACGGCCATAAACGGCTAGTTTCCAACGGCTATAAACGGCTAGTTTCTAACGGCTAGTTTCTAACGGCTATAAACGGCTAGTTTCTCTTTGAAACTTATAAATAGGCCTCTTAATTGCAAAACGATTAATAGATAACTTTCATATCTTATATTGAGGCAATTAGAAGTGCATAAACACCTTCATATCATCAATCCTCATTAATACTCATATTTGTGTTTAAATCTTCATATCCTAACACAAAGAGTATTTCTCATTCTCACTACACTTAAACACCTTCAAATATCCTAAGTGCTATTAAGTGAGAGAAAGAGATTTTAGATCTTCATTTGTAATATCCACACTATTAAGAGTGTATTGTTGTTTTACTAAAACAACCATTGTGAAACTCTTGAGAGTTGAGTATAAAACTCTTGGTATTGGTGAGGGAACATCACCAAGGAAAAATCTTGAAGAGGGGACATCTTCAAGTGGAAAAGGAAAATCTTGAAGAGGGCATATCTTCAAGTGGTGTAAAGTCTTGGTGTGGATTCATCAAGCGGAAATTGTAATCTTGTTACTTGGATTAGTAAAAGAGTACAATACTCAAGTACGGGTTGGTACTTGAGTCGTGGACGTAGGCTTGCCGAACCACGTTAAAAACCCGAGTTAGCAATCTCTTTCCTTATCTCTTTACTTTCAAGTAATTGATTTTAGAATTGCTATAATTATTGTATTTGCACCAATTCCGCTTTTAGGTGCATAGTTGCTTTAATCCGTGAATTTCAACACAACTAAAAGGGTTTGGATATGAACAAGGTTATAAATCTAAGGCTAATATCCATTTAAATAGGGCTACTCGAGTCAGGATCAATTAGTCCGAAAATCCACAGCTAACACTCACCCAAAAACCAAGTTCAATCATGCTTGGGGGAAAAAGTGTATTACCCATAAATTTGAAGCCTTATACCAACTAAGAAGAGTTTGGATATGAACAAGGTTATAAATCTAAGGCTAATATCCATTTAAATGAGGCTACTCGAGTCAGGATCAATTTGTCCGAAAATCCACGGCTAACACCCACTCAAAACCAAGTTCAATCATGGTTGGGGAAAAAGTGTATTACCCATAAACTTGAAGCCTTATACCAACTAAAAGGGTTTGGATATGAACAAGGTTATAAATCTAAGGCTAATATCCATTTAAATGGGGCTACTCGAGTCAGGATCAATTTGTCCAGAAAATCCAAGGCTAACACCCACCCAAAACCAAGTTCAATCATGCTTGGGGAAAAAGTGTATTACCCATAAAATTGAAGCCTTATACCAACTAAAAGGGTTTGGATATGAACAAGGTTATAAATCTAAGGCTAATATACATTTAAAAGGGGCTACTCGAGTCAGGATCAATTTGTCCGAAAATCCACGGCTAACACCCACCCAAAACCTAGTTCAATCATGCTTGGGGGAAAAAGTGTATTACCCATAAACCTGAAGCCTTATACCAACTAAAAAATGTTTGGATATGAACAAGGTTATAAATCTAAGGCTAATATCCATTTAAATGGGGCTACTCGAGTCGGGATCAATTTGTCCGAAAATCCAAGGCTAACACCCACCCAAAAGCGAAGTTCAATCATGCTTGGGGGAAAAGTCTTTTACCCATAAACATGAAGCCTTATACCAACTAAAAGGGTTTGGATATGAACAAGGTTATAAATATAAGGCTAATATCCATTTAAATGGGGCTACTCGAGTCGGGATCAATTTGTCCAGAAAATCCACTGGTAGCACCCACCCAAAACCAAGTTTAATCATGCTTGGGGAAAAAGTGTATTACCCATAAAATTGATGCCTTATACCAACTAAAAAGGGTTTGGATATGAAAAAAGGTTATAAATGTAAGGCTCATATCCATTTAAATGAGGCTATTCAAGTCGGGATCAATTTGTCCGAAAATCCACGGCTAACACCCATCCAAAACCAAGTTCAATCATGCTAGGGGAAAATGTGTATTACCCATAAAATTGATGCCTTATACCAACTAAAAGGGTTTGGATATGAACAAGGTTATAAATATAAGGCTCATATCCATTTAAATGAGGCTACTCGAGTCGGGATCAATTTGTCCGAAAATCCACTGCTAACACCCACCCAAAAACCAAGTTCAATCAAGCTTGGGGGAAAAAGTGTATTACCCATAAAATTGATGCCTTATACCAACTAAAAGGGTTTGGATATGAACAAGGTTATAAATATAAGGCTCATATCCATTTAAATGAGGCTACTCGAGTCAGGATCAATTTGTCCGAAAATCCACACCCACCCAAAACCAAGTTCAATGATGCTTGGGGAAAGCGTGTATTACCCATAAAATTGATGCCTGATGATTGTGCATCAAAAGTATTGTTAAATCTCTTATTTTACATATGTATTTATTAGTTTTATTTGGGATTTTATAATAATTGATGTGCTTTTTAGTAAATTTCTCTTAATGTTTCGACAAGTTTTTTTTGAGCTTAAATGAATTATTTCAGGAAATTTAAATGTCAAAATTTGGAAGAAAGAATTGGAGGAGAAATCTATGGAAACCTAGAGGAAAGATTGTTACTTTATCTTGGGTCAAAAAGAAGAAAGATTCAGCTAAAAATGAGGAAGAAAATCGGACACAAAAATCTTCTACAAGTTGCCGAAATAATAAGTTTTTCAGAACACCTTTCGGAGTTTCAGTCATAACGTTTGACTCCGAGATCCAAATTGTATGGTTGTTGATGTTCTGGAAAGCTAACAGAAAGGCCTACAACTATGTGTCTAATAGCTGTCTCCAGAAAACGCTTCTAAAGTGGGGTAAAGTGCAGTACAAAGTTGGCATCAAATCAGGCACGAGAATATGCTCCAAGCTACCAACATAATGAATTTTCCAGAACACCTTTCGGCGTGTCGGTCATATCTTTGGACTCAGAGATCCAAAGTATATGGTTTTTAATGTTCTGGAAAGCTAACAGAAAGGGCTATAAATATATGTCTAATAGCCTTCTCCAAAAGACGCTCAGAAATAGGGTTAAATTGCAGTCCAAGTTAGCTTCAAATCTGTCTTGCAATATTTTCCGAGATTGTGTTTTGTTCTTCTTGTTTTAGATTTCAGTTTTATTTTAGTTGTAAAACTTATTATTCCAATTTGATTCAGGTTATTTCATGTTTATTAAAGTGTTTTTATATATAATTATGGTTGGCTAATCTCTTTCTTGGATCCAAATCAAGGATGATGGTGATTGAGGTGAGTTCTTTAAGATATGAATGAATCTTAATGTCTATCTTCACTTTTTCTTCATGAATGTTTTGTTATTGCAAAGAAATTTTAGAAATCATCTAAGTAATGTTATAATCTTGAATTTTTATGAACAAAACTTAGTTTTGGTATAGAGATTGCTTGATTCAATGTCTTACTTAATATGAAAACACTCGTTTATTCTTAAGCAATAATCATCTTCATGTTTTAGATCTTCATTGTAATATCTTCCGACCTAATATCACCATCGTTGATATTAGGTTGAGTTATCTTATATATGTTGAAGGATTCACCAATACATCACCATCAAAATTGATTTGGAACCAAGACTTACCTTTTCTTATCATTTAAATCTAATTACTCTCTTTTATCTTAGAAAACAAATTCATTCATCATTCTCCTAAAATATTTTTGTTGTTACCTAGCTTAATTTATAAATCTAGCTCTCTGTGGATATGACCTCGATCTTACCGAGTTAATTGCTACATCGCACACTCATGCACTTGTGAGTTAAAACAAGCCGATCATAAATAGCGGTCAAGCACCTTATACCAACTAAAAGGGTTTGGATATGAACAAGGTTATAAATCTAAGGAGAATATCCATTTAAATGAGGCTACTCGAGTCAGGATCAATTTGTCCGAAAATCCACGGCTAACACCCACTCAAAAACCAAGTTCAATCATGCTTGTAGGAAAAAGTGTATTACCCATAAAATTGATGCCTTATACCAACTAAAAAGGGTTTGGATATGAACAAGGTTATAAATATAAGGCTCATATCCATTTAAATGTGGCTACTCGAGTCGGGATCAATTTGTCCGAAAATCCACTGGCTAACACCCTCCCAAAAACCAAGTTCAATCATGGTTGGGGAAAAAGTGTATTACCCATAAACTTGAAGGCTTATACCAACTAAAAGGGTTTGGATATGAACAAGGTTATGAATATAAGGCTAATATCCATTTAAATTGGGCTACTCGAGTCAGGATCAATTTGTCCGAAAATCCAAGGCTTACACCCACCTAAAAACCAAGTTCAATTATGCTTGGGGAAAAAGTGCATTTTTCATAAACTTGAAGCCTTATACCAACTAAAAAGGGTTTGGATATGAACAAGGTTATAAATCTAAGGCTAATATCCATTTAAATGGGGCTACTCGAGTCAGGATCAATTTGTCCGAAAATCCACGGCTAACACCCGCTCAAAAACCAAGTTCAATTATGCTTGGGGAAAAAGTGTATTACCCATAAACCTGAAGCCTTATACCAACTAAAAGGGTTTGGATATGAACAAGGTTATAAATATAAGGCTCATATCCATTTAAATGGGGCTACTCGAGTCGGGATCAATTTGTCCGAAAATCCACTGCTAACACCCACCCAAAAACCAAGTTCAATCATGCTTGGGGAAAAAGTGCATTATTAGCTTGGAGGAAAAAGTGTATTACCCATAAACTTGAAGCCTTTTACCAACTAAAAAGGGTTTGGATATGAACAAGGTTATAAATCTAATGCTAATATCCATCTAAATGGGGTTACTCGAGTCAGGATAAATTTGTCCAAAAATCCATGGCTAACACCCACCCAAAAACCAAGTTCGATCATGCTTGGGGGAAAAAGGGTATTACCCATAAACTTGAAGCCTTATACCAACTAAAAAGGGTTTGGATATGAACAAGGTTTCTAAATATAAGGCTAATATCCACTTAAATGGGGCTACTCGAGACAGGATCAATTTGTCCGAAAATCCACGGCTAACACCCGCCCAAAAACCAAGTTCAATCATGCTTGGGGGAAAAAGTGTATTACCCATAAACTTGAAGCCTTTTACCAACTAAAAAGGGTTTGGATATGAACAAGGTTATAAATCTAATGCTAATATCCATCTAAATGGGGCTACTCGAGTCAGGATAAATTTGTCCAAAAATCCACGGCTAACACCCACCCAAAAACCAAGTTCAATCGTGCTTGGGGGAAAAACTCTTTTACCCATAAACTTGAAGCCTTACACCAACTAAAAAGGGTTTGGTTATGAACAAGGTTATAAATCTAAGGCTAATATCCATTTAAATGGGGCTACTCTAGTCAGGATCAATTTGTCCGAAAATCCACGGCTATCACCCACCCAAAAACCAAGTTCAATCGTGCTTTGGGGAAAAAGTGTATTACCCATAAACTTGAAGCCTGATGATTGTGCATCAAAAGTATTGTTAAATCTCTTATTTTACATATGTATTTATTAGTTTTATTTGGGATTTTATAATAATTGATGTGCTTTTTAGTAAATTTCTCTTAATGTTTCGACAAGTTTGTTTTGAGCTTAAATGAATTATTTCAGGAAATTTAAATGTCAAAATTTGGAAGAAAGAATTGGAGGAGAAATCTATGGAAAGCTAGAGGAAAGATTGTTACTTTATCTTGGGTCAAAAAGAAGAAAGATTCAGCTAAAAATGAGGAAGAAAATCGGACACAAAAATCTTCTACAAGTTGCCGAAATAATAAGTTTTTCAGAACACCTTTCGGAGTTTCAGTCATAACGTTTGACTCCGAGATCCAAATTGTATGGTTGTTGATGTTCTGGAAAGCTAACAGAAAGGCCTACAACTATGTGTCTAATAGCTGTCTCCAGAAAACGCTTCTAAAGTGGGGTAAAGTGCAGTACAAAGTTGGCATCAAATCAGGCACGAGAATATGCTCCAAGCTACCAACATAATGAGTTTTCCAGAACACCTTTCGGCGTGTCGGTCATATCTTTTGACTCAGAGATCCAAATTATATGGTTTTTAATGTTCTGGAAAGCTAACAGAAAGGGCTATAAATATGTGTCTAATAGCCTTCTCCAAAAAACGCTCAGAAATAGGGTTAAATTGCAGTCCAAGTTAGCTTCAAATCTGTCTTGCAATATTTTCCGAGATTGTGTTTTGTTCTTCTTGTTTTAGATTTCAGTTTTATTTTAGTTGTAAAACTTATTATTCCAATTTGATTCAGGTTATTTCATGTTTATTAAAGTGTTTTTATATATAATTATGGTTGGCTAATCTCTTTCTTGGATCCAAATCAAGGATGATGGTGATTGAGGTGAGTTCTTTAAGATATGAATGAATCTTAATGTCTATCTTCACTTTTTCTTCATGAATGTTTTGTTATTGCAAAGAAATTTTAGAAATCATCTAAGTAATGTTATAATCTTGAATTTTTATGAACAAAACTTAGTTTTGGTATAGAGATTGCTTGATTCAATGTCTTACTTAATATGAAAACACTCGTTTATTCTTAAGCAATAATCATCTTCATGTTTTAGATCTTCATTGTAATATCTTCCGACCTAATATCACCATCGTTGATATTAGGTTGAGTTATCTTATATATGTTGAAGGATTCACCAATACATCACCATCAAAATTGATTTGGAACCAAGACTTACCTTTTCTTATCATTTAAATCTAATTACTCTCTTTTATCTTAGAAAACAAATTCATTCATCATTCTCCTAAAATATTTTTGTTGTTACCTAGCTTAATTTATAAATCTAGCTCTCTGTGGATATGACCTCGATCTTACAGAGTTAATTGCTACATCGCACACTCATGCACTTGTGAGTTAAAACAAGCCGATCATAAATAGCAGTCAAGCACCTTATACCAACTAAAAGGGTTTGGATATGAACAAGGTTATAAATCTAAGGATAATATCCATTTAAATGAGGTTACTCGAGTCGGGATCAATTTGTCCGAAAATCCACGGCTAACACCCACTCGAAAACCAAGTTCAATCATGCTTGAGGAAAAAGTGTATTACCCATAAAATTGATGCCTTATACCAACTAAAAGGGTTTGGATATGAACAAGGTTATAAATATAAGGCTCATATCCATTTAAATGTGGCTACTCGAGTCGGGATCAATTTGTCCGAAAATCCACGGCTAACACCCTCCCAAAAACCAAGTTCAATCATGGTTGGGGAAAAAGTGTATTACCCATAAACTTGAAGGCTTATACCAACTAAAAGGGTTTGGATATGAACAAGGTTATAAATCTAAGGCTAATATCCATTTAAATGGGGCTACTCGAGTCGGGATCAATTTGTCCGAAAATCCAAGGCTTACACCCACCTAAAAACCAAGTTCAATTATGCTTGGGGAAAAAGTGCATTTTTCATAAACTTGAAGCCTTATACCAACTAAAAGGGTTTGGATATGAACAAGGTTATAAATCTAAGGCTAATATCCATTTAAATGGGGCTACTCGAGTCAGGATCAATTTGTCCGAAAATCCACGGCTAACACCCTCCCAAAAACCAAGTTCAATTATGCTTGGGGAAAAAGTGTATTACCCATAAACCTGAAGCCTTATACCAACTAAAAGGGTTTGGATATGAACAAGGTTATAAATATAAGGCTCATATCCATTTAAATGGGGCTACTCGAGTCGGGATCAATTTGTCCAGAAAATCCACGGCTAACACCCACCCAAAAACCAAGTTCAATCATGCTTGGGGAAAAAGTGCATTATTAGCTTGGAGGAAAAAGTGTATTACCCATAAAATTGATGACATATACCAACTAAAAGGGTTTGGATATGAACAAGGTTATAAATATAAGGCTCATATCCATTTAAAAGGGGCTACTCAAGTCGGGATCAATTTGTCCAGAAAATCCAAGGCTAACACCCACCCAAAAACCAAGTTCAATCATGCTTGGGGAAAAAGTGTATTACCCATAAACTTGAAGCCTTATACCAACTAAAAGGGTTTGGATATGAACAAGGTTATAAATCTAAGGCTAATATCCATTTAAATTGGGCTACTCGAGTCAGGATCAATTAGTCCGAAAATCCAAGGCTAACACCCACCCAAAACCAAGTTCAATCATGCTTGGGGAAAAGTCTTTGACCCATAAACATGAAGCTTTATACCAACTAAAAGGGTTTGGATATGAACAAGGTTATAAATCTAAGGCTAATATCCATTTAAATGGGGCTACTCTAGTCAGGATCAATTTGTCCAGAAAATCCACTGCTAACACCCACCCAAAAACCAAGTTCAATCATGCTTGGGGGGAAAAGTCTTTTACCCATAAACTTGAAGCCTTATACCAACTAAAAAGGGTTTGTATATGAACAAGGTTATAAATCTAAGGCTACTATCCATTTAAATGGGGCTACTCGAGTCAGGATCAATTTGTCCGAAAATCCACGGCCAACACCCACCCACACACCGAGTTCAATCATGCTTGGGGGAAAAAGTGTATTACCCATAAACTTGAAGCCTTATACCAACTAAAAAGGGTTTGGATATCAACAAGGTTATAAATATAAGGCTAATATCCATTTAAATGGGGCTACTCGAGTCAGGATCAATTTGTCCGAAAATCCACGGCCAACACCCACCCAAAAACGAAGTTCAATCGTGCTTGGGGGGAAAAGTCTTTTACCCATAAACTTCAAGCCTTATACGAACTACAAAGGGTTTTGATATGAAAAAGGTTATAAATCTAAGAATAATATCCATTTAAATGGGGCTATTCGAGT